>JAVDBV010001359.1:0-14086 GCA_032619315.1 Piper longum
TTTGATAACTTGATGAACTACTGGTAAAATTTGAACTCAATACATTCTAGCTTAATACAAAGCTAGACTTGACTCAAGTCGTACATTTTATATTTAATTACAAGAAACATTGATTTTTTTTGAGATAAAGTAAATTTATTTATAATAAAAGCCATAACGACATCTATATAAACCAACTGCAAGAGAAGAGTGGATAAGATAAACTAACAATAACAAGTAGAAAAGAGTCATACAGAGGATATACTATCCAAAACATTCACATGTTAACCATCTAACAAAGCTAGAAAAGTAATACAAACAAATCGAGAAGATGGTTGACCCACAAGACAAGAAGAACAAAGAAATTACCAGCAACCTTCAACCCGTAGAACGGCCCACCAAATTTTAAAGGTTTAAAGCTATTATCGAAGAGCCCCGAAAATTCGGGGAGAAAAACCAAACAACTTCTGAGCATGGAAGTAAACAGGAGCATCGAGGGTTGCTCAAGGTGTGTAAAAAACTTGTATGAATAAAAATTAAGAGGAAAAAATAAAATACCTGTTTTAGAGGGTGAAAAGAGGAGAGAAGGGGGGAGATAGAGCATCGATAGGTTTAAGGCTTAGGATGCTGGAAAAAGGAGATAGGGGGGGGTTGGTGGGTAGAGGGGAGAGGGGAGATGGGATTGGCCGGAATCATATCTACTAGTTAGAGGTGTAAACGAGCCGAGTCAAGTTAAATCGAGCAGGGGTGTACTTAAATTTAGCTTGATATAAAATGAACCGAACCGAATTTATTCAAAATTTATTATATTTAGGCTTGGTTTAAGTTGAGCTCGAGCCTAACGAACATTTATGTGCTTGATTTATATAAGATCAAATCTTTTTTTGAATACTATATAAGTTCAATGTGACCTTAATAGTATTTACAAGCTGAGCCGAGCCGAATATTTTTTCGAATTTGAATACATCAAATTCTAATTTTGAGCTGAGCTCTTTTGCTCAAGCTCTGCTCGTTGTTCAATAAACTTATCCATTTTGAGTCGAGTATTTTTTCGAGCACAAAATTAACAAATGCGAGCCGAGCCAAACCAAACTAAATACAAAAAACTCACCTAAGTAAATTTGACTCGTTTACACCCTTATTACTAACCCAGGGTTTGGGGGGAAGAAGCACGCAAAGCCCCACGCGGCACACGAAAAGGTGCAACCTACCACGGCGGACCTTAAAACTGAGTACAGGAAAGACAGCTAAAAAAAAGGGATCCCAGGGGGCCGCTTTATATATTGTCAACGCCACTTACACGTGAACTGTAGCTCAAAGCTGAATCCACTTTCCATATTTCTATCATTTTCTTTATATATATATATATATATTTATATTTTTATAATATATATATATATATATATATTATAATTATAAAAACAGAACCGACGAAACAAGACGAAAGTCAATCCCCCCATCTCTCAATCCTAGTTTGGAAGGAGGAAGAGGAGCAGAGGAAGACGACAAAAGAGAAGCAACGTACCGACGAGCAAAGGTGGCGACTTTGAGGCGGCCTGACTTGCTGCAGAGAAGTTTCGCCGTGATCAACCTTGCCGCCCGACGTCTGTCTTCGCTGCCGGCGCCGTTTCCTCGTAATTCACTGTGTCCTCTTTGATGTGTGTGTGTGTGGTTTTTTTTGTTTGGTTTTTGAGGTGATCATGAACAGTCGTCGCTTTTGCATGCTCGACCTCACGCATTTTCGGTTGTTTGTTGTCGTGTTTGATCTCGAATTCGGTTGGTTCTTGTGGTTGATCGTGACTTGGTACGGAGGAAGGAAGCACGGGTCAATGCTTTTGTGCTAACAGTGTTTCTGAAATTCGTGTTTCCTTTGTACTTTGCTTTGATTGTTGATAATTGGTGACTGGTTGAAAACTGTGAGTTGATCGTACCAAAACATCGTCTTCTGTTTTCGGTTGTGTTAGCTAATTAGAATCAGAGAAGCAGAATTTAGTTTGTGTACTTTGGTTTTGTGGTATGGAGTTTTGGTGTCTTGATTCCTTTCATCTGCAGCTGGGATTCTGGGTATTGTTATTCATGATCTGTCTACCATATTTAATGCTCTTCCACTCCCGCCATCTCTTTCTTCTGAGAGCGGCGGATTCCGGAAATAAATACTGCTTCTTTTTTTGGCTTGTGGGGAGTTGGAATTTTTAATGAGATAACTGCTGCTTATAACCTTTTGTCATCATTATCATCTTAATTTTTGTAATTCTGTTCTTCTGGTAGAGTCCTGTTTTACTCTGCTGCTGCATATTTACCACCTTACCAAGGGAGTTTTTCTTCCATTAGATTTGGCCCGTGGATTGTGTAATTGTTGATAATCATGAGTTCACTTTTAGCGTTGTGCTATTTGCTTCTTTGTTGCCTCTGTACTTTTTTCTTGAGTTCTGATTTATCCACTATTTATTTATATATAAGTAATGATAGGGGGGAGTGGTTGATATCTATGTGAAAAAAAAATTGCAAGTCGTTATAGCTCTTTGCAATATTTGCTCCCTGTGTGTTGCTGAGCAGCAAGTGGGCGGCTATATGAAATAAAGAACACGAAATTGTATTCCATTTTCTCTTTGCTTCTATCTTGCTTCACTGTATGTCAACAAGAGCTGCAAATGTGCATGTTTAGTTGGTTGTGAATATTTGTTTAGTATTATTAAGCACCATCACCTTTAGGTGAAGATGATTAATTTAAGTGTTGAGGATATATCATCACGAAGAATAAAGCTTAAAATGACCAAACACACATTTCCTCTGCCAAGGTTCTTGTAGTATATCCTGGAGGTTTTAGTATCAGCTATATTTTTCCATTTAACGTTTTTTTTAAAATCTTCTAACTTCTAGTCTAATGTATATGTATAATTTGTGAGGTTCTTTGATTTCATTACTTCCTCATCTGTTCTAATTGCTAATATTACTAATTTATGCAGTATAGATCGTGATGAAAACTTGATTATGGCCACCTTTCATGGATGAAGCAGTGAGCTCAAGATGCCAGAGGATAGTGATAGCCACCATTCATTCTCTTTGTTAGTCGAAGCTAGTTCACTTGCTCAGATGCCAGATACTTGTAAGAATGACCCTGCTCTGAAGATTAACAGTCAAAACATAAAAATAGAACCTTTAACAATGGTAATAGCAACAGAGAGCAAACTTGAAAAAAAAGAAAACCACATTAATGTTGAAAATGTGGCAAGTGAAAATTGCATGGAGGAGGTCCACACCATACCTGAGGCTGGAATTCAGCTGGCTGGGAAAGAAACAAATATATATACTGACAGGTCAATTTCAGAATTTATACTTCCAGAGTTAGTTTGTTTCCAAGACAGCAGTTATCATGTTGTTGAAGAGATATGTGTCGATGATGGATTGCCTTGTCCCGACAAAGTTCTTACTAATGATGGCTCTAGAATATTTCAGAAAAATCTTGGTGAACTTCTGATTGCCGATAAAGATGATTTGGGTAGCTTTTCAAGGTTAGCGGACATCCTAGATGATAACCATGATCAGGTTGTTACTGAGGACAAATTGGCAGCAACGGAATATTTAGTAGGCTTGGTCAAGGATTGTGAAGTCAACTCTGAACAGGAGAAGTGTCTGGATGGTTTTGATGTCCAGGTTCTTCCTGAAGATACATCAGAACACTGTGGAAGCCTGCTGAAGGAATGCGTAATTGGTTTTGAACAAAAGAATGGAACTGAAGATGTTGCCGCAGATGTGACTGCATCTGAAATATTGCCTGCAAAGCTAGAATCTGAAGCAGAAAATGTTCTCCCAGCTGATTTGATCAGCCCTGGAGCAAATAATGAACAACATTTACCCATTCAGGTATTCAGTCGGCTGAGTTTCTCCTCGTACTCTACATTTCTTTTTTTTTTTAACAAACTGAATGTACTAAAACTTGTTTTATAACAATAAATTTTCAAGAATTCTCTGAAACGTTCATCCAATATGCAGGGACATAAACATGTTATTTGTTGTAGAAATATTTGTCAATTACAAGCATGTGCTGCATATGGAAAAATAGTAGTTGGATAATTTTTTATGCTTCTCCCTGTGGATGTTGTGATTGTGATACTTAGATTTGTTTTTCCCAAAGTTTTAAGGATTTTTACTAGGCAGGAGATTGCATCTGAAAAATCCATGTTGCAAATGGGTGTTTGATGGGGTTTCTTGTATATACAAAGAGCTTTGCATGCATGTATGCATCAAATGAGCACATCAGAATATTTCAATCATGATATTATAACTTTAATAAATTTTCAAAGCTTCATCTGATATATGAACAACTTGTCTACTTAACCTCCAGTTTTTTTGTAATGGTTAAAAACTCAAATTTATTATAGTTAATGAATATATCATGCGTTTATGCATGGAAATTTTTGCAGGCCCCAAAACCTGAGGATAATGTAACAGTTTCAAATGAAACATCAACGGATGAATCTTTCCGTGAAAATGGAAATATTAATGAGAATTTGACTGACCATAAAGAGAGTAATGAGGTTGTCACTTCTGACTTGGTCTCACCACCTGAGAAAAGTGGTGTGGGTAAAGATACAGAAAACACAGACACTCTACAACAGCCTCGTCCGAGTTTTACCATGTCTTCTGCTGAAGATGATGACCTTTTTGACAGCCTCACTAGCTCAAAAAGGAGTTTGTTTATTCAAAATGGTCTTGGAGAGTTGAATTCCGCTAGAAATTCTGTCTCTGGCTCAATTGCATCCTCTGGGCAATTACCTTATCCAGGAAACATCTCTTTCCGTTCAGATAGCAGTACTGGAAGCACTCGCTCATTTGCCTTCCCCATGTAAGTAACTTTTTTATCCCTATTCTGTTGTTGCAAGAAGCTTTGGAGTGTGGGCGTATTAATTATTGACTGCTAACTTTGAATGCCCTGTCAATTTGCAAATGTCTGGTGCATTGTCCATTCCAGCAGACTATTTTCCATTGATTGGGCGTGTAGTCGTTGAGCCCCTTTCTTGTCATGAGATGTTAATATTATTACTCTGTGCTGTACATTACTTGTCATAGGGCAACTAAAAGGACCTTCGATAGATTGTGCTTATGAGCCTTAAATGATAGATCACTGTGAATTTTGCTTGTGCTAATTAAGGTCTTCCTATCCAAACAGTGAAATGGAGCTGCTTTAATTGTTCTACTAAATAATTTATGAAGGGAAATGAAAGCATCATTGCACTGCATTAGGCCAAAACATTTTGTACTGTAAATCATGCATTTGGTCTGAAGTTTTAGCAGTGCAACGACTGTGTCCAGTTAATATTGTGAAGATGCTGTCAATGCCCGAACTGGCCTGAGCGGATGGCAATAAAATTAAATCCCCTGATGCATATTAGTTTTTACATGACATAGTAGCATGATTTTCTAGACATGTTATGAGTTCGCTGATCCATAGTAAAAAAATTGCGAGAAGAATAAACGTAGTTCTTTCTTCTTTCCAATGCAGCTTAGCCTCTGAATGGAATAGCAGTCCTGTTAAGATGGCAAAGGCTGACCGAAGGCTCCTAAAAAGACGCTGGAGTTGGACGAAGAAAGTTCTATGCTGTAAATTCTAAACAAGGCTCTTTTTCCTTTGTAGTTTCCTCTTCTTTGAAAAGAAAAATTGAATCATATGTATACATGGTTGAGTGAGATGAAGTGCATTTATTGAGAACTCCTATGTTAGTTAGTATTTATATATTTATGCAGTTATTCAACTTTGTGGCATTGTATTAGGAATAATAGTCTAAAAAACAAATCTCATTTTCTTCAGTATTTTGTGTTGTCGATTTTTTTTTAAAAAAAAAACTTATGACATCAAATTACGTTATTGTTTTCGACAGTAATCAAGCTGGAAGTTGTACTTACCGATTAGTCGGAGAAAATTACACATTAGGTCGAATAATATTTTGCCAAATTTTTGGCCTTCCCCATGTCACAATGGCATGCTATCTTGCCAACAGAAGAAGAAAACTTAATTTTGTACATCGTTATTTAAGTTAAAAATTAAGCATGGTGTGAGTATGCCCTAGGTTGATAAATTTAAATAATTCTAAAATGAAAATGCTTGGCCAAACAATTATTAAGAACATATAAAATTTTTTATTTATTTGAGTAAGATTAAGCAAATTTAACTTCGTACTCGATGCATGACCAAATGTTCATGGGCTTAACTACATTTCTTACGAGGCCCAAACCATTCCTTAGGCCCATAACGGCCCATATCGTAAAACCTTCTTCTAACTGCCTTTTTCGCGGCCGCCGGGAAATCCCACCGGCGCCGGCGAAGAGGGCTGGAGATGGCCATGGCCGACGCCACCGCCGCGTCCATGTCCCCCTTCCTCTCCCCAACCACCTCCACCTATGGCGGCGCCGCGCAGCCCCGCCGATCGACTCCCTCCTCCCGACATCTCCCCAACCCTCCGAGTTCAAGCAGCTCCACGCCCACCTCGCCAAGAACAGCGCTCCCTTCTCCGACTTCCCTCTCCCCAAGCTCGACGTCTTCTGCTCCCTCACCCCCTCCTTCGACTACGCCCACGCCGTCCTCCGCCGCGCCGACCCCTCCCTGATCGTTGTCTGGAACTCTTGCGTCCGGCGGCGGCGGCGTTCGAGATGTTCGAGAGAATGCCAAAGAGGAGTGCAAGATCGTGGACGGCGATGATCACCGGGTGTGTGCAGTGCAGCCGGCCGAAGGAGGCCGTGGAGCTTTACTATGGGATGGAGGCGGCGGAAATGAAGCCGAACGAGGTGGCGGTCGCGGCCGCCTGCGCGGATTTGGGCGCTGGGTTGGAGGGTTCATGAGTACTCCGATCGGTGCGGGTTTGGGAAGAATGTGCGTATCTGCAATACTCTGATTGATATGTATATCAAATGTGGCTGCTTTGAGGTGGCGGAGAGATTGTTTGGTTGGATGGGAGAGAGGACGGTTGTGTCCTTGTCTGCCATGATCGGCGGCTTCGCCATCCATGTCCGGGCCGAGGATGCCTTGGGATTGTTCAGGAGGATGACACAGATTGGGATTCGGTCGAATGCGGTCACCTACATCGGCGTTCTTCAAGCTTGTGGCCATATGGGGCTGGTCGATGATGGTCGCAAGTATTTTAGCAGCATGACTAGAGATGACGGCATCATTCCTGCCGTCGAGCATTATGGATGTTTGGTTGATCTCCTGAGCCAATCTGGATTGCCGCAAGAAGCGCATGAGTTCATCATGAACATGCCTATCAAGCCTAACTCAGTAGTGTGGGGGGGCACTGCTTGGGGGATGCAGGCTTCACAAAAACGTAGCAATTGGGGAGATGGTGATCAAGCATCTCCAAGAGTTCGACCCGCAGAACGACGGGTACTACGTCGTTCTCTCCAACATAATCGCGGAGTTGGGGAGGTGGAAGGATGTGGCGGGGATGAGGAAGTTGATGAAGGAGCGTGGTTTGAAAAAGACGCCTGGTCGGAGCTCAATCACTGACAATGGTTCCAAGCAGCATTTGATTGAATTCCTGCACTTCCTGATTCTGGGTTTCGCGGAAGCAACCGGTCTCTACACCTATAAAAACATAACCAGTCTATAAAATAGCTCGTTTTTTCCTGTAAATGTGACATGGTAAGGTTATATATTTATTTATTTATTTTAAAGCAAAAAAGACATGGTAAGCTCTTGGGTCCGGCTAACTATATAAAATCGCATTCTCGTCGTGCTTTTATTCGATCTATCCTCGTTGTGTATATATTTGTCTTCTTCAAGGTGGGGAGTTGGTGCTCTTTTCTTTTACGTATTTATCGAATCTGAGACTCTGAAATGACTAACTACGTCCGTAGAATCTGTGTTTTAAGAGCAAACTGAATTGGATTTGGGATTTAATTTTTTTTTTGCAAATTGATTTTTGTTCGCCAGGGAAATCGGATTGATTGAAATGAGCTTTGCAGCGGATTTTTACATATAATTTTGTGTTTGCTGCATCAGCTATGGAAGAAGCCGTCACCAATGCCGTTTCCCAGACGCTTTCCGCTGACAATCTTGCCACGCTTCTCAAAAATACGGATGCTTTTCTATTCGATTGCGATGGTAAGATATCCTGCTCTGTCTTCTAGTCTCGACCATCTACTTCCGATGTTAAAAATGGTATCTTTCTTATCTTGGCCACCTGTTGTCGTTTGTCAGGTGTCATCTGGAAGGGAGACAAGCTTATTGACGGCGTTGCGGAGACTCTGAACGTGCTTCGATCCATGGTCTTCTAATACTTCTTGCTTCCTTCTCTGTATCTCCATGTTTGAATTTCTTTAAGCGTACTTTCGGCTGTTGCAGAAGCTGACTCGTTATTGGTTCTATGTGAAGTTCATGCTCTCTGTGTTTTACAGGGGAAGAAGCTGGTTTTTGTGACAAATAACTCTTCAAAATCAAGGAAGAAGTACTCGGAGAAGTTTCAGAATCTAGGGTTAAATGTCAGAGAGGTACCCATTTTGATCCATTTGAGCTCCTATTTTTTTATGAAAACAGCTTACGAAACTCTGAATTGATATTTTCTATCGTGTTTCGTGTTAGGATGAGATTTTTTGTTCATCGTTTGCTGGAGCAACGTACTTGAAATCCATCAATTTTCCTAGAGAAAAGAAGGTGAAGAAGTTACACCCACCATCTTTGAATCATTACCATATGGTGAAGAACATGTTAGATTCTTTAGAATTTAGCAACCATTCTGAAACCATTTTGTTGCATAGGTCTATGTGATAGGTCGCGAAGGAATTCTGGAGGAACTCCAACTTGCTGGTTTCACAGGCATCGGTGGACCCGTATGTTTCCTGCCTCATCTTTAATATTGTTCACAACATCAATGTATAAGTGTTTCAAAGCTATAGACACAATTACTGTTGAGACTGTGTAATTGGATGGCCAATTTTCTATATAAGTTTCTGCTCTTACCCCATACAGGGCTTCCTCTTTTTTTTTTACTGTAGGAGGATGCCAATAAGAGTATCGAGCTCAAAGAAAACTTTTTTTTTGAACACGATAAAAGTGTAAGCTAATCAGTTCTGCGTTTTTCTCTTACGTTTTTTTAATCTTTTTGTGTATGAATACTAATTTGATGGCGAGCAAGCTTGTTCACATCATCTTCATTGGGTCTTTAGACCAAATCAAATGTAGAACTCTACCGTTTATGCCGTTAGAACAGGATAAACATCTGTATGCATTGTCCTGTTGATGATGTTCTGCATTCCTTGTTCACAGGTTGGAGCAGTTATTGTTGGATTAGATTATTATATAAATTATTACAAGCTCCAGTAAGTTTTTTTTTTTGCTCATTTCTCACTTCTGCCGTGAATAATATACAAGCTGCTCTATTGGTGCCATTAATATCACGAGTACCTTTGGTTTTGCTATTTGCTCTGTACAGGTATGCAACTCTCTGCATTCGGGAGAATCCCGGTTGCCTATTCATTGCCACAAACCGTGATTCAATTGGCAATCTGACTGATTTACAAGAATGGCCAGGTTGAAGATTTCTCCCATTGGTGTGGTTAAAAATTACGAGCTATGATAGCATATAATAAACCGTTTTCATAGCTGACAACTGAGATGGTTGCGTTGATGATCAGGTGCGGGGTGTATGGTTGCTGCCGTATGTGGGTCAACCGAAAGAGAACCTGTAGTTGTTGGAAAACCTTCAACTTTCATTATGGACTATTTGCTGGACAGGTAAGGAGCAGCCAACATCTTTGCCCTAAAGTTCATAACCAATAGTTACGAGATTTGGGTATGAAGTTCTGAACTTTTATAGATTGTTTAGAATAGACTTGGACAGAGTTCTTAAACAAAATTTCCAAGTATGATAAAAACAACCTAAATCCCAGCTCTGCAAGAATTTAGTTTTTTGATAATTATCTGATAAAAATGCGTAGCTCTTGATTTTGTCAAGGCCTTTCTTTGTGGGCACGACAGAGTCTCAACCATCTAAAGTGGGACCAGGAAATTAGGGTGGAAAGGTCCGTTTTGCATCCCTCCATTCCAACTTCCAAGTTCCAACTACATACTGTCGGGTTTGTTGAGAGAGTTCATATTTTGTTGATAAAAAAAGTCCCTTCAATTGGGTAAAAATTTTAAAAAAATTCCTAAAATCTGGACATGCTGAGAATGGTGGTGGAACAAATGATTTTCTTCCAGCCTCCAGGTATTAGCTGATTTAGAGTTGGAAGTGCTTCCCCATTCCGTTTTTAATTAGGGCTTATCTGCAGATATAAGCTCGACACATCCAAAATGTGCATGGTCGGGGATAGGCTCGATACTGATATTCTGTTCGGGAAGAATGCAGGATGCAAAACTCTCCTTGTCTTTTCAGGTTGCACTTCGAACTTCATTAACCATCTTGTATTAGCTGTGTATTGTTCTTCCTAAGTTACCATATTATCATAACTAAAATGGATTAGTTAGTGTTATTCGTAACCTTAATTTTGTTTTTCCGTTTGTGGCAATTAAACAGGCGTCACAAAGCCTTCAGCTCTTCAAGACCCTTCCAATGGCATATTTCCAGACTACTACACCAACCAGGTCTCTGATATCCTCACAACCTTGAAGCGTTAGCACCTTAACACTCACATTTTCTCCTCGCGATAAAAAAGGGATTTTAGATAATTAGTGAAAGAGAGGAATTTGTATGAAATTGTGCAAGCAGTTTACCGATGAATTTATTGTTCAATTTTATTGCTCGCAATTACGATGGTTACAGGGGAAAACATATTACTGAATTTCTTTTAGTCATGGATTTAACGGGCCTTCCAATAATAGCAGCAAACTAATGTCTATGACAAGCAGTTACTTTATAAACTTTAAAAACGCCCGTCCACAGTTATGCATACAACCATTTGCGCATCCTGCATTCTAAGATGCATTTATTTTTTATTATAACTGGCAGCCACCAAAAAAAGGGAAAACGTTAAGAACCTTGTAACAACGCATCTGAATCTTAATATTTATTTATCTACAATAAATTAGTAAATAAATAAAACAATTAAAATAATAGGTATCAAATCTTAACTTTTGAAGAAAGTTATGAATTCAAATCATGCCAATTACATGTTTTTTATTGAGTTTGACTTTTAATCGAGCCGATTTTGAACTCGAAAAAATCAAACAGTTTAAATTTATTCGAATTAATATTCGAGTCAAATTTAAACATATATGTTTAAAACTCATTCAATATCAAGTAAAATTCAAACGAATTTCGATCTATTTGAGCCGAACTCGAACACAAGTCGAGTTCGGCTCGCTCGCTTGTTTAGCACCCCTAGGTTAGAACCTATTGCTCAATATATTTAAAGTGTTGCACTTACTTCCGATCAGAGTCTGCCTATGTGCCCTACTGAACATCTGATGCATACCGGACCTTTGAAAATTCGATGAGAAGATTAATTTTATATATACATAAAATATTAAAATATTAAATAAAATCTCACTTAAATTTAATTTTTTATGTATAAACTTTAATAGTTATTAAGTTAAATTTTATATAATTGATGAATGAAATTAAAATAATTATACATCTCACATCCAAAAGTAGAATTATTTTGTACATAAACAAGATAATAATTACATAATAATAATTATTATGTTAAATTTCATAATAATAAACATAATTTTTATTGTACCAATATAATTATAAAGTACTAATTATATCCAAGAGAAAATTAATAATATTTTTTGAAAAAATTATTTTATGCTCTACAAAATTAAAAAATAGATTTATTAATTATGAAAGAGCCGTTAAGAATGAAATAAAAATAACAATAATTAAAAAAATAAGCCTCATCTATTTTTATTGTTTTATTATAAACTATAAAAAACGATTAAATCATAATATTTACTTAAATATGGGTGAAAATAGAGTAAGAGATAGATTTGATTATATTTTGACTATAAACGAATATTTTTAATTTTATAAATCTTTACAATATTTTAAAAAATAATAATAATAAAAGATTTTTAAGCGTATCGAATCAGTGTTCTGAAAATCCGATATGTATCGCAATCAGCCATATCGCGATACATATCAGCAATACAGCAATCACTGCTACCAACAACCTCATTTACATTCAACAAGCATCCAACTCGTACACATTGGATCCAACATGACAGCAACAAACCTACCGATTATCCAAATAATTAAGACACTAATTTCTGAAGTAGGCATGGAACCATTGAGGCTATACCAAATTTGAAATTCTACAGCAACCCGACAAATAATAAGATATCCCTTCACTAAAAGCCTAGTAGAACCTAGCTTAGACCAGGTAAATATTGACCAGTAGCAGCTTACATTCTAAAAGCAATTGATTAGTAAATGACAGGCATATCATTGAACCGATGTGCTAAAGATACAATCTACATTCCTTTGCAAACTAACTATACTGTCTCAAACAGTAGAAAGACCCAACCAACTACAGTACTACTTAAGACAATAATGTACCAAATTGGCCAAAATACCAAGCTAGACAAACTCATCTTGTTTCATTTGAAGAACTCTTAGACCCGAGTACAATGCACCACTAGGCACTGGATCTATCTTGAATACGGATGATAGCGACCACCACCGCTATAGCCACCTCTACCTCCAAATATGCCACCTGCACCATAACCACCACTAGGGACAGAATCATAACTACCCAAGTAACTACCATAGCCATCACCACCTCGTCTATAGCCGCCTAAACCCCCAGAACCATAGCTCCCACCATATCCACCATATGACCCAAAACGACTGGAGAAACCTAGGGAAGATTCACCTCTGTAACCTCCAAAACTGCCTCCACCATATCCTCCATAGCCACTATCAAATTCTCCTGCACTTCCACCAAACCCACCATAGCTGCCATACCTAGAACTGAAGCTTCCAGAAGTCCTATAAGAAGAGGCGAATCTGCTGCCACCATAGCCGTCATAAGAATCACCAAATCCACCCAAACCATCACCAAATGATCGACCCCTATTCTCACTAAAATATGGCACAGGTGGGGGACCAGAGGCTTGTTTCGGCTCAGCCTTCTTGATTTCGACCTACATCACAGCAAGAAGATTAACCTAGCTCCTCTCTAGTCCTGAAGCCCATGTGGGAAACACTACTGAACTTCTTGAAGCCCCTACTTGAGCAAACAAATCATGGAGCCACGAAGCCCCGATGGGACATGCAATTGTAAGATGTGCAAGCCTAAGTAAAATAAACGACACTAAAGTTTCAGCTTGACAACCTACTGAACTTACCTGAGCACCTGCAAAGTCTATCATATTTCCTTTTGATAAAAGATCATCAACAACTTGTTCAGAATCAAATACAACAAATCCAAAACCCCGTGAACGTTTTGTTGCATGATCAAGGATAATTTCGCTTTCCATGACTTTCCCAAATTTGGAGAAGAAGTTCTTGAAATCATCTATAGCCAAACAAATATAGGCAAGAACTAAATGAGAATGTGATCGACCCTTGTAAACAATATAAAACCTGCACTCAAATTTCAAAGCAGGGATAAAGTAGACACCGTTAGTAGACGTTGCTGGCAACCCACCAACAAATATTTTCTTCGTTCTAAGATCTTTCGATTGGACAGATCCTTTGGGGATAGTTCTTTTAATTTCAACCTGAAAGAGGAATTACGTAGTGCATTAAACAGAAAGATCAAATTCTTCCACATAGACAACAAGAATCAACCTGGTTTTTTAAAAAAGACATCTCAGTAAAACAGATAAAATGATTTGAAACAATTTGTAATATGCCTTTTCCAAAGAATACCGGAAGGGCACGCAATCTATCAGGTAAGCGAACTTGAGAAGGGGGGGGGGGGGGCAACTTACTTGCTTCCCACTGAAAACATGGGTGTCCGCAATCACTTTATCAACAACTGAAGGATCCGCATAAGTAATAAATCCAAAGCCTCGCGGGTGGCCGGTGTTGCGATCTTTCATAATCACGGAATCAATTATCTTCCCGTAGTTCCCAAAGTGCTTGGTAAAGGAGGCTTCATACGTGAATCAGAAAAAAATAAATAAATAAATAAATATATATATATATATATATATATATATATATAT
>JAVDBV010001360.1:0-11437 GCA_032619315.1 Piper longum
TTCCCCGACCAGAGCGCCGCCCACACCTGCCGGATCTAATTACCCACCGGTCGCGCTTGTTTTTGCCATATTTTGGTGAGCCGCCACCTCCGTCTTTCACGTCGATGCCACAGATGCATCAGACTCACCGAGACGGTTCTAATGGTGTACCACATACGACCACTATCCGGCCAGTAGATGTCGCCGGTGATTGTCGTCGAAAAACCATTGACAAGCTACCAGAAAACCACTAAAATCCACCGAAAAAACACCGGAGCTCGCCGGAAAACCGGATTGATGGAATTCGCCAGGTCTTTCGTTGAGTTCATCTAGTCAAATCCGATTGAGTTTCGGACGCTGTTGAGTGCCGAATTCGAGGTTCGAAACACACACACGATGAAACTTTGGCCGTCGCCGATTGCCGACGACGCGAGGTATAATTACCTCCAAGTTTATTATTTAGAATTGATGATTGTTAGACAACATGCTAGGGTTAAGTAATTGATATAATAAATGCCTAAATGTGAATGAAACGATGAGTTACATGATTTGATTAAGAATGATGAGGATTAAGTGACTAATGAGATAGTCTGAGCATGATAAGTGGTTACGATATAATTTAAAAAAATATAATAAAATAGATATGAATAGAGTGAGTTATAATTATTTTCACATTTATGATTATTTGACTATTGATGAATGTTTGCATTGTGAGTATGTTGATCGTGATGAGTTTGATGCATCATTAATTTAGCGGGCGTTAGCTTTTAGATTTGACGTGTAGGTACGGAGTAGGAGCTCGCCACCTAGGCACGATGACATGCTTGGAGCTTCTACCAGGTCCGTTTAGGACTCGTCTCTGTTTTATAATCTATTCTATTGTAGGTTTGATTTACTACTTGCAGGACGGGTTAAGTGACATTTTATCGAATCCCACTCATTAAGCTCGAGCCATTTAGCCTAATAGTTTTTCGGATTAATAACCCTTGAGGATGAGATCCCTCGAGAATGATTTTGCAAATAAGATCCACCACAAGTTGCCTTCAGACCTATTATATAAATCCCTTCCAGGCCTATATATATGTTTTATCGAGTTTTCAGTAAGACGAGAGATAGAGAAATCGACTGCACTTACCATAAGCGGATGTTGTGATAGTCAAAGCGGGCTCTCGATTAGTGGAGCAGACTGTTCCATTCCTAAGTAATCTTGACAACTCTGCTTTTGAGTTCCCCACACCCGTAGAACGTGGAGGTTTACAGGTATTGTTTAGTACAATGCATGTCATGACTTGTGGTTCAAAGGGTATTAAAGGCGACTACCTAAGAGTGTTCGGCCTTCGTGCTCAAGGCCAGGAGAAATATGGAGGTAAGAAGAGGGCTTAGGATTCAATACCAGAAAATGAAGTAAGAAAATACCCAGAGAGGCATCAACAGCAACATATTAGACAGTTCGGGATGCTACCGGGTCTGCAGTCTAGTGGCTCCTCAGTAGGTGCCTTCAGAGAGTTCACGAGGAGTATATGTTGTTTTCTTTCATACGAGAGTTTGCTCTCATAGCCATTTTGTTATTAGTTATTTTTCGGGCCAATAACACTCGTTACTGATGGTTTTTATACTATATGTATGTGACAAGTATGAGATGGATGTGCCAGCCTAAACAAAGGAGCAATGAGGTCTTTTGCACACACACATGTATTGGGTGACTAAATGTTTAATATTCTGTTTATAATTTTATTATATTTGAACTGATGTGAGGTAATGAAAAGCATGATGATATGATGAACTGCTAAGACATGATGTCATAATGTAAAAAATTAATATGGGGCACATGTGGGCTGAGACCCAAGATTCAGAAAAAGATGCTTATAGTAGATTAGAATTACGTATGAATAAAGTTGTTGATTTGTAGTTATATATATTTGCATATGTTGATTTGACAGGGTGGCTTCTAATTGCATTTTTAGGAGAAACTCTATCCATTATATTTTAAAATTTTTATTAATTTTTATCATAATTGTATTGGCGTGTAATTTAATTTGCTTGCCATCCATGCAGTATCTTGTTAGGGTTTTATACATACATCTATGTGTTACAAGTCATATCTTTATTTTAAGATGCCGAGATTAGATCCGCACAGGTTAGGTTCGAGTTGGCAGACCAAACCAATGCTTATAACATGCCGATCGGTTTATGAGGGTGAACCAGATTTAGGGTATTACAACTCCAAGCTCTGCACGAGTGGGCTAGGGGTCATCAGAGATAGATCCCCAGCGCGGGATTCCTCCCCTTTCTTATTCCTTTCCTTCTTCTTTCTTTTGCTCTTCTTCTCTCTTTTTTTTTCTTTCAACATACGAGCCCCCTCAACTCTTTTGAGTTTTCGGCGGAGACGGTGCTCTTCGGCCGATGCTCTTGGCTGGGGTTTGTTCCCGACAGTGAGGGGAACTTGGTGGGGGTTGAGGTTTGACCAACAACAAATTGGTCTGGCCGGAATAGCGTTCCAAAGTTGACAATATGTGCTTGATTTCTACCCACTTGTTCTGGCAGCAACTTGGTTGATCTTTTGGGCAGTGGTAGTCTCCCTTCGAGTCTGCCTTGATCCAGAGATGATAGGTCTTCGTTAGGTATCGAGGTGTTGATGACATCTTTTGGGAAAGAATGACTTAGGTTTGGACACAGGCCAAGAGGTGTTGCACATGGTTCGAACGAATAAAAATACATACTACTCTTAATAAGTTTGACTGGCTTAAAATTTTCATGTTATTTACATTATTTTTATATAAACTAAACATTTAGGAACTCATTATATTTGCACGACTTTATTTTACCAAATTTAACATGGTAGCGTGCTTACTAGGGAAAATTAGTGGAGTCATATTATAGGGCAAATGTGTACTATGAAATCAACTTGTACGGAAATAAGGTGGCTTGCAAGGGGAAAATACATTATTATAGTACAAAAATAAAGAAATGTATAAACACAAAATCACATTCTAATGAAAAATTCATTGTAAGAAATCCAAACTTATCACATAAATATAGTCACAAAAGTTTTGTAATGGTAGATTTTGTCCAAATTTTTTAGTCACTAAATTTTGGCCTTCTTGCAATGAGAGCCGAAAAAAAAAGTGTCATAAATAAATAAGCCTATTCTTATAGAAGATAACCACAACTGAAACTCAAACTTAGATTGAAATTTTCTTAGAAAAAGCAGAGAGATTTTATTGTCACGGCGCAATAAAAATAAGAATCGATCAATAAAAACCCTTTTTTTAACATGTTGGTTAATCCTTTCTCTTATAATTCACTCCCCCATAGGATTCCGTTTAAATCATTTTGCCAAATTTTTCTCATTCTCCTGATTGGATAATCTCATTAGAAATCACGAAAAAACAATTCCTAAAGCATATATTATAAAATAACCATTGTATTTTGATGGATAGCATTGCACACAACTAGAGCAATTACAAGAAGTTAGAAGAAGCAAAACCATTCATTTTTTCGGCAAACCATTATCTTCAAACACATCACTCTAGCAGAAATACTCTCCCCTCCAATGGGTTTCCCACCAAGTTTCTTGAGCTTTTTCAAACTTATCATTGTCCAAAGATCCTTAAAATCTACAAAGTTAGATTCAAGACAAGCACAAGCTAGAAATTTTAAACCACAACAAAAATGATAATCAATTAATCTGAAACAAAAAATGCCTGGGAATATACTTCTTTTAGTTTGTGGCCTTGATGGAGTCTATCCAAGTTCTCAACTAAGTTGTTCAGTTGCATACCATACGGGAAAGAAATGTATCTTCCTGATGCTTAGGCAAATACAAATACACGATACGAGTATATACCAGTGGGGAAAGTGCACAAACCCAATTCTTTGAAAACAAAAAGTACACAAGATAGTAAGGAGGGAAAGAGCTTTAGGATTATCTCATCTCATAGAACAAGTGGGATCTTATAGATGTCAAACCAACCATAGGCTCAGAATTGTTTAGAATATTTTTCTGCAGAATATTTTCTACTTACTATTATCAAATCGTGGCCACCAAATTGCAAAGAAGTGCATAGAGTTGAAAGCCTCTATTTCTTCAGCATGCCAAACTCTTCAAAACAATGCACTGAATCAGATAGTGTCTCCTCTAGTGGCCTTGGTTTCCATCCTAGTTCTCTGAGCTTTTCTGAACTTATTTTCAGATCATCTTGGGCTTCAATGAAGCTACAACAAAGAGAGACAAAATAAAATTTGAACTCAAAGCAAATATCAGAATCTATAAAATGAAAGCAAATATGAGAGTATACTTCTTTGGATAGTTATAACCAGGGTGCAAATTTTTCAGCTTCTCAACCAAGTCGCGCAGCCTAATATCATGGGAGCTGCATACATATCTTCCTGAGGCTTCTGGCTTCTCGTATGCCAGTAGTACTGCTTCAGCAACATCTCTCACATCAACTATAAATCGAGTTTTGTTTTCTCTGTTCTCATAATCACCTGATAATTTTGGGGGATAAAAATGAAATACTTCTGGTTCAATATAGCAATGCATTTTTCCTCTAAAAATAATTCTTCATCAACTAAAATTAAATGACCACAAGCACAATAACGATCATAGAGTACAAATACAATAAAGGTCAAATCAGAACCAGGACAAACCCTGAAATCCATACATAAACATTAAAAATTTCTTTGCAAAAATATTGCCTGAGTTTTTTACCTTGGTAAATTCAACATAGTGACCCAAAAGGAACTACTATCAGTATTCAACCAATGAAAAAGTAGAGGGCAGTCACTTCACTTTGCCATGACATTCTACGAATTCATAATACATCATCATATATTTAAACAAATCCCCGGGATCATGACATCAGGAGTTCCATTACTTCAATTACTTTTATCTCTGAAGTTACTTCTCTTTCCAATATCCACTTTCATGAAATGTACACCTTTAGTGAATCTAAAGAAACTACAACAGTTAGAAATATGTAAAAGTGTTATAAAAATTATTTGTAGGAATAGTAAAATCCATAATAGGATAGATTTACTTATAAATCTAATTAATATCACAGTAATCATAATTACATATGCCCGGTAATGAATTTGAAAGTAAGATAAAGGACTTACCTTTATAGATCCGAGTAGATGAACTTTGTCCAGCAGAAAACTCTTAAAGATTCACAGCTTAGACCAATGATAAAGAGTGTCACTATCCGACACTTTCACAAATATAGACAGACATAACCTCTGACAAGATATAGACAGAAAAAATCTCTGACCGGATGTCAGATATATAAAGTTGGAGGAGATGGGGGTAGAACACCACCTATGGTAACCACCCACCGTCTTTAATTTAAAGTTAAATAATATCCGTTCACTGAGGGTATTATGATAATTTAATAAATCCAACATCTCCCACTCGCCCAGGATGGGTAGACTATACTTATCATGAGCATATGAATTACCATCTCATCCCACCCGCACGTGATGGGTAGACTACACTTATCATGGGCGTATAAATTACTATTTCCTCCCACTCACATAATAACTCTGACATGTTCATACGTAGAATAACCCATGCAACCGACGATGACACTCATTTGAGGAGCCGTACTATGAACCTGTTAAAGATTATGTAGTAGCTTGTGTGCTCAATATGCCCTAGCCTATCAGTCTTTTTATCCCTCAAAGTGTTTATACTCCATAGCTTCTATCCACGTTCAGTTCTACATATAAGACATAAATGGCTATACCTTGGATATAGTTCTATAGACTTCCTTCCACACTCAAATATTCCTCATTTGTAGAAATATACTTTCCAAGCCCTTATGAACGAATCAACCATGGCTTTAGGTAACATGCTAAAGTAGTGAACATTTTTAAATGACGAGATATAAATAGTTAAAAGTGATATGGGTAATTAAATTGAGTTTCCTTCATAAGGCTCACACAATATGGATGCAGGGGTCATGCCGTTGTTACTTATTTTGGTCGTGTTAGCACATATGGTACCTATATATAGGCGGTATGTCTTTTTATATGTAAACAACTATACATATTATAATTCAATCGTTATGACTCAAACGATTAACTCGATATACATTGCACATGAGCAACCAAGAACATCCATGTACCAATGCTCATTCATGCCTAATTTCAATATGGCTTTACCATGAAGGGAAACATGATTCCCTAGATCATTTATAGAAAAATGATCTCATCTTGACTCGTATCAAGGTGGCAATTTATAGTCTCTACTTAAAACTGTTAATACGTCTCATCTCTCTACGTTACTCAAATGTAAGAGACGAATACTCGTGTGAGTGACCTATTCTCCCGTTGGCATACTCTACATATTAGTATGAATCATTTTTGTACAAAATAATCAATAAATTGCATAGAAAATTTATTGAAGTTATATGTACATGGTCAAGAGAAAATAATATATTCATATCGAACATAATCCTATTGTTATAACATGAGATTTGTACATATCTTGGCCAATTGGTTTTGTAAGTGAGTGAACCACCATTTGACTTGTATTAACATATATTAAAATAACCTTATTTCGTGATATAATATCTTTGACATAATTGTACTTGATAGCAATGTGTTTGGTTTCACCGTGATATTTAAGATCTTTTGTGTGTGTGGCTCATTTTCTCTAGTGACAATTTGGGATTCCCAAATGTTGCAAAATCTTCTCAACCAACCGGTGCATTTGCAGACGCAACAAATTCCGCTTCCATAGCGGATAATGCAACACGTGTGCTTTTTCCTAGCCCATGAAATAGCTCTTCCATTTAGCAAAAATATACATCTCGATGATGACTTTCTTCCATCAAGGTCGCCCAATCAGTATCCATATAGCCAACTAAATTTAAATTATTACCATGATGACAAAGGGAATTGTTTGCAATGACTTTCAAGTACCTTAGAATCCTCTTGATGGCTTTCCCTTGCACCATTCCAGGATTTAATTGAAATCTAACTACTAATCCAATGACAAACGCAATATCAGACCTTGTGCAAATTATCTCATACATTAAGCTACCTATTGTAAGAATATAGAATTCTCAAATTTTTTTTTTCTATTTTAGGGCACATTGTAATGTTTAATGATTCACCTCCAGCAATTGGCGTGTTTATAAGTTACAATTAAGCATATTGAACCGATAAAGGACTTTGTATATGTATTGTTTTTGAGAAAGAGCAACTTTGAGCGATCTCAGTGAATTTTGAACATTTGAGTATAAATTCAACTTCACCTATATCTTTCATATCAAAATGACAGGATAACCATTCTTCAATTATAAGATTGAAGTCCTTGTTTTTTGATGCCAATAAAATATCATCTACATAGAGAAAGAGAATTACAAATAAATTTTTATTTTTTTTGACGTAAACACAATGGTCCTCATTAATCATATGAAATGATAATTTAATGAAATTTCAAGTACAACTGTCTTGAGAATTGTTTTAAGCCATAAACTGATTTTTGCAGTTTGCAAACTTTCTGCACTTGGCCTTCAACAACAAAATTCATTGGTTGTTGCATATAAATTTCCTCTTCTAATTCTTCATTGAGAAATGTTGTTTTTACATCAATTTGATGTAATTCAAGTCTAAATGGGTTAAAGTTAGATGAATGAAGTGAATTTAACTACGGGAGAAAATGTCTCTTCATAGTCTATTCCCTCTTGTTGAGGGTATCTTTTTGCTACTAATCTCGCTTTACACCTCTCAACTATACCATCAATTTTGTGATTGATTTTGAGAACCTACTTATTCCCAATTGTCTTTCTTCCCGGTGGAAGATCCACTAAGGTCCAAACAAGTTTGGTGTCACTTCGACAAGTAAAGATGCTGGATTTATTAAATTACCATTATACCCTTAATAGCTGGATTTAATTTGAATTTAAATTAAAGATGGTGGTGGTTACCATAGCTGGTTACCGTAGGTGGTAACCAGCTATGAATCTTTAAGAGTTTTCCTGTTGATTACGCTTTGACTGTCGGACTAGTTCATCTACTCTGATCTATAAGGTAAGTCCTTTATCTTACTTTTAAATTCATTTATGGGCTGTGAAATTATGATGCCTGTGATGTTAATTAGAGTTATAAGTAAATCTATCCTATTATGGATTTTACTATTCCTACACTATCATACACCAATACCACAAAAATGTTACTAGAGCAGACTTATAACTACATAAAGGACAAAGAAAAAACAGGAAGTAACTTAAAAAATAAACCTGTCAGTATCTTGAACAAAATCGTGGTGCTGGAATTTAATGTCGGTTGTAGTATAGGACCAAATACAAGAGAAGGGCAAACAGTTGTAACATGGAGCCCCTCTTTCTCTCCATACTCCAGAGCCTTTCTTTCCGCCACTGTCTTTGAAAGGCAATACCAATTCTGGAAGAAGCAAGCACGATGACAAATAAGATATGGATCCTTTCAACTTCATCAGAACAAACCAATATTGTTGAGTAGTGGACAATAATACCAAATTTATATACAGTAAACTGATGTGACACCAAATTGGCCTGCTCCACCATAGTGGATTCTCCAGTCTAGCCAAAGGCATAGCTGATGGTGACCATTTTCCATATTCTATATTTATAACTGTATGAAGATTTGAAATAGTAACGAAGACGCAGGAAGAACAAAAATTCCCACCTCCGTTGTACTGCAATAGTCTTCATCTGACCAACAATCCTCGTCCAGAACTTTATCATTTGGAAAATTAGGATTCATCATAACAGCAGAAACAGACGAAACATACACAACCTTCTTCACTATAGCTTCAGAGCATGCCTTGAGCACATTCAGGGTTCCATTCACAGCAGGCGCCATCAAATCAACCTATAACAACTCCACGAACTCGCCAATTAAAAAAAGCGCATTCTTTCAGAAAACAAATCAAACGTTTCATAGAAAAGAAAAACCAAGACTCAAATCCACCTCCGGATTGGGCACACGGCTAGAAGGAACAGGACTTGCGACATGAAAAACCCCAACGCAGCCAGCAATGGCGTTGCACAAGGAATCATAATCCAACAAGTCAGCCTTGAAAAGCTGCAGATTGTGAGATGCCCCCTCCAACTTCTTCAAATGGGCAGTCTTCTCTTCCCCTGTTGCAACATTTCCCCCCCAATTTCCAAGCATTCAAGACAATGAAATAACCAATGACCAACGACATTAAACAAGCCAAAAGTAGTGGACTGACCGAGGTCTCTGACGGTGCCATGCACGAGATAGCCCTTGGAGAGCAAGAGCTGGACGACCCAAGAGGCCACATAGCCCCCTGCGCCGGTGACACAGATCCTAGTCTTCTTCTCAATCTCCATGGATGGAACTCAACTGGTTGATTGACTTTTCTCTCTCCAAGAACTAGTTGGTTGACAGAATCTATTGTTTAGAGGATATTTTAGAGAATGCATGTTTTTTTAAATAAATATTAATTTTTTTGTACATAATTAATATCTCATTTATATAATTATTAAATTTTAATTTTACTTAGTTTTCTTGTGCTGATTAGCATAAAAATTAAAATCATTTTTTAAAAAAGTATTTGAATAGAAAAATATTATATTACATAAAAAAATTCAAAATTAAAATTAACGTACTACAAATTTAATAATTATCAATAATAATTTTATAATAAATTTTAAAAATATATTTTATATTCATCAATTTTTAATTTGTGTCCATCGTTTCGGTTGTTCATTTAGCTGGACAAAACTTGCTGATGATCACAAAGAAATATTCAAAAACTCATTAACACACACACATACACACAAAGATGGGATCAATTCCAGTTAAAGTGAATAGTGTATGCTACATTAGGAAACAAACACCAACACAGCGATATTACAAAATTCCTGCAAAGTTGCAAGCTTTAATAAAGAACAGCTCAATTACTTACGCCGCTCGTTATAGAGAGGCCGGAGAACCTCTCCGATGATCTACCCAACGCTCTAAAGCGACTTCAAATCATCCTCAGCTGTAGCAAACTCCTCCTTCGAAGACCGCAGGCTCTCCCTCACTGCAACCACCACCACAATTTCCACACCTCGAGCTCCTGGAGCTGGAGGAGCTCCTTGTGGTTTTCTATCACATGGTAATAATATAAAAAGAAATATTTTTTTTGGATAAAAGACTCATTTTTCTAAATAGTCCATTGTTTTGATCCATCGTTGAAATATTTTTTTTTATAAGACTTTTACAATTTTATTATTAAATGTGTTTTTCTATTAGACATTTTTATGACCCCTTTATTGTACTTTGGTCGATAAAAAAGTAGTTTTCGATAATCCCACACCAACTTAATCATTTTTTAAAAATATAATAAAGTTAGTGGAGGTGAATTGATTAGTTATATATGATTTAAGATAGCCTACTAGACTCAACCAAACTTAGGCTGAATTTGACAAGGGGACAATTAGATTTGGACAATATTTTTAAAATTAGTTTAATATTAAATATCTCTTAGAATAAAATTTAATTTATTAGCAAGGATATCTATTGATATTTACGGATTTTAAAAAATAATTTTATTTATTATTATACTTGAGTTAAGTCATTATAAGTCATAAGATATTTTTTTGGCCACGAATAACGAAAGCGGCTGCTTCGGCCATAATTGGCGAGAGCCTCTTACCCTCTCCTATTTCTAGTGAGCCTGTCCATTTCTAGTGTAATGTGATGCTACACCTAGCCAAAAACATTATACTACAAGTCTATTAAGGTATTATAATTGTATTTCCACACTGTTTTTAGGAAGGTAATATAGTAACATTTTCATTATAAATTAAAATAACCTTCAAAATTAGTCACACATCTATTATTTTTTGGGAGGAGATCAAATATACATGTAAAAATATGTCTATAAATCTTTAATTTTGTTAACTAACTTTAAAAAAATAATTAAACTTATTAATTTATACTTGACCTGAATTATTATATATAATATGAGAGCCAACCTTAGATTGTATTGAATGATATGCTAAATGTAGAATAGAGAGTTAACCATAGGCTACATGTAGAAATTTTGAAGATAAAATTTCCTAAAAAGTAGGTAAATTATAACCACCCTCCTAAAATTAATCCTACATTCACCACCTCTCGAGGAAAAATTAAATATATAAGTGATGTTATGTATCTAGATCTTCAACGTGATTAACCAACTTTTGAAAAAATAATTAACCGACAAATTTGCATTTGGGCCGGGTTAATACTACATATAAAACTATGAGCACACCTAGTAAGCATGTATATGAGAACAATCATTTAGTTTGACCGTTTGTTTTATTAATAGATATCAATTGATAGCCTTGCACACAAGTAATGCCATTATTACAAGCAAGAAGAAGCAAAACTAATCATTTTTCAGCAAACCATGCTCTTCAAAACACAGCACTGTTTCAGAAATAGTCTCCTCTAATGGTCTAGGTTTCCAACC
>JAVDBV010001361.1:0-20137 GCA_032619315.1 Piper longum
AAATAAGGATGTGGAATATATTGACTTGTTTCATGTAATTATGCGGCTTAGTGATTTTATCACTAACGCGGAATTGCCTCCGCAGGTGAACAACTTTGGACTGATGCTTAAGAGTGTGGTGGACGGTTCTTTTACCAAAGTAGGTTTGGTGAATTGATAATAAATTAGACTTTCTTTTTACTCTTTTGAGTTATAAGTGTGGCTACGGGAAACGGTCCAAGACTGTGAAATATTTGCTTAAGTAGTTAATTTATTTCTTTATTTTAATGTATGCTATCATAATATGATTTATTATTTTTATGATTAATAAATTTGTAGATTTATTTGCCATGTTATGATTCATTTCTCGGTAACACCCGGGCTCGGTTAGGGCGGGTCGTTACTGATCTTCTCCTGCATTATATCATTTGAATTTTAATTGTCCAACTTGTGGCAATAAACTTATCTGTATCACGATGTACCTGATGAGAATAAGCAAACAAAGATTCAGTTCTACCTTCCCTTTTAAAACTATTATCAAAAAATTTATGCATACAAGAGATTTCCATACGAGTTAACCAGGTATTCATGAAAGTAATAGACTCTTACACAATTTTCATGTTTGAGCACAAGCATCAATAAGATTTTGGAGATGTATCAGTCCCAAAGATATTTTAGTAAAATGTGGTTGACAAGGAATTACCTCCTAGTTTCTTTTCTCTAGTAGTTCACGAGTAGAAGGATTCCTCGATGGGTACTTTTTGATACCGCTTTGATCCACTCTTTAGACTTGGGTAAAATACCTCTATTAGTGCCAATCACATCTCCTCCGTAATTCATCATTTCAACTAACAATTATTTCAAATTTAAGAAAAATAAGAGGGAGGGAAGAGACGAAAAGATGAGATTTTAGACGAAGAGTGTTATAAGTTGGAAATGAGAATGAAGCACGAAGGAGATAACATAACATGAATGGAGAAAGAACTCATTTTTTTCATTCGTGTCTTTCCACTAACAACTTCCCCATTTTTGTACACTAATTCTTATATTTAAATTTGAATCGTTCAAAATATCTCGCCTAAAATTTTATTAACTGTAAAAACTAACTTCTTAATAGCAAAACACAATTAAAATATCTAAACCAATATTTATTACTGTTCATGTTGGTATATAAAGGTGTATAAAGTGTAGTGCACTTCAATTTTTCATGTTCTCGTTTGATCTGAGTTGGAATTGGGTGTTAGGAGCTAAGAAGACCTACCCAGAGAGTTGTAAACGGTTCTGGGTCGGGCGGTGGTTTAAGTCCGTTTTTCAGCTGGAAAAAGCTTCAGAGGAGAGAAGAGGCGCTTACTCGGTCTCCCCTCTTTTCCCTTTCTTTACCAAAGTTCAACCCAAGCCAGAACAGAGCTCCAATCGGACCAATACGCCCTCCGGAATGGAGCCACCGTCGCCGTCGCCGTCGGTGACCACCACGGCCCCTAAGCGGCGGGAGATGGCGAAGCTGTGCCGGGAAGGGAACTGGTCCAAGGCCATCCGCATTCTCGACTCCCTCATCTCCCAGTCCTCCACTGTCGACGACATTTGGTATTCCGGTTCTTTCACCTTCGCTGCTTTTTCAAACTTTCAGCCCAATTTCTGCTCTGCGACTGTTCATGATTGGGTTGCGATCTGTTTCAGGAATCGGGCTTATTGCTACAGCCAGCTGGAGCTCAACAAGCATGTGGTCAGGGACTGCGATAGGGCGCTGCAGATGGATCCCGACCTTCTCAAGGCTTATATTCTCAAAGGTTTTTCTTTTTTCTCCTTTAACATTTGGCCGTTATTTAGTTTTCATGTGGCATCATTCTCATTGTAGTATCGATGACGGGCAACTAAATTTTTATCAAAAGTTAGCAGCTCTTTTGACGTGCTGTACTAGCTGACGCCTGTAAATTTTTTAAATTTTGCGATGCAAATATAGGATTTCGAGTAGTGCTTTGCTTGTAATATACTGCAACCTCTGCGTATGTGTTCGTACATACCGGAATCAAGAAGTGTGGGTAGAACATGTCAACCGAAGATCTGTTTGTTAGACTCTAGAAGGCTTTCCTTTCCTTGGATTTTTTTTGTATCGGAACTAAATTTCTTTGTCAATTTTTGAACAATAAGCTTCTGATTATCGGTACTACGGATGAACATACTGAGTCAGAAATTAAAGAGAATAAATAGTAGCTTGTAAACAGCTATACAGAATGGAAAAAAATTTAGAAAGTGCAACACGTATCTCATACAGCAGTCGCCTTGATGCTTGATAAAGTCAGTGTTTGAAATATCGGACTATACTTGTGATACTTGACCTAGAGTGTAGTTATTGGTTAAATTTAAGTGAGATACATTCTTAGTGACTTAGATGCTTGGATAGAACGATATTAGGAACTCTCAGTGGATGGTTTAAGGACTGATAGTGTTATATGCTTGTAACTGGCTGTTAAACTAATGTATTTTCAAAATGTATGTCATTTTCTTTTGCTCACATTCACAGACGTTGTTGTTCAAACTTGGAAGTCTTTTAATGCACACGGCTGAGATTTAATGTCGGTTCTCATCATAGAGTTTCATTATTGGGAAATCACTTGTTTGCTATTGTCTGCAGGTCGTGCACTATCCTCTTTGGGTAAAGAGGATGATGCACTGCTTGTTTGGGAGAAAGGTCATGAAATTGGTCTTCAGAAGCCAGCAGATTTGATGCACTTGTTGGAGTTGGAGGAGCTGTTAGCTAGTGCAAAACAGAGAACTGCTCCTGGTGCCTTTTTTGGCATTTCCAATGATTCTTGTAGCAATGCAACTGCTGCTTTAAAGACTTTACCAGATAACCAGTCCCATCCTACAGATTCTAATGGGAATCATACGATTGTGGGAGGAAGTTCCAATGGAAACCATATGGACGAGAAAGAAAATAAAGCTAAAGCTGAAAACCTTATGGAGCTGAAAGGACGTTCAAATGGAGATCATATGGACAGGAAAGACAGCGATGCTAAAGTTGGGAATCTTTTGGAGATAAAAGGAAGTTCAAATGGGAACCATATGAATATTAAGACAATTGAAGCTAACGCTGCAAATTATACAATGGTGAAAGAAAGTTCAAATGAAAACCATATGAAAATGGAAGAAACTGAAACCAAAACTGAGACAATTAATAACAAAAAGTATAACAAGGCGCCAGATAGTTCCAGTATGCAAAGAAAAAAAAATGGAATTATGATCAATCCACTTTTTACCACAGCTCCAACTAAGAATAAATCAATAAGTCTAGATTTGCGGCTTTCAAGAGGGATAGCTAAGGTATGTTCTCATTCTGGTTGATATTCTTGCAACTTTATTTTTATTCATATGTTTTTCTT
Organism: Piper longum; assembly: GCA_032619315.1. Taxonomy (NCBI): domain Eukaryota; kingdom Viridiplantae; phylum Streptophyta; class Magnoliopsida; order Piperales; family Piperaceae; genus Piper; species Piper longum. The sequence continues at coordinate 3,360 of JAVDBV010001361.1, forward strand.
TATTTGTCGCACTAGAAGCAAAGTTTATATAATTGCTCGTTTTGCCACGGAGATGATTATTAACAAACTGATCAATCAGCAATAATCTTGTGTTTCCTCGCCAGTGATTTGGAAATGTATATGATGATGATGTCAATATTTTTATATCATTTTCCCTCAAGAGTCAGAAATGCACGTGACATGGAATTTTTGCCACTTGATTTCTATATGAATTTTACGGCGTTAATTTAATTGTGAAAAGCAAGTAAACAATGATGCAGAATCCTTGACAATTGTGGTGACAAAAAATGATCGTGTTATTTATACTTTTCCTATTTTGTTTGTATGTTACTGTTATGTAATTTTGTGTCAAAGGCAATTATCTTACAATTATATGACTAACTTGAAAATAAAAAAGAATAAACAGTTCAACAAAGCATCTTTCTTTTTTTATCTTTGTAGTTTTTGTCTTAACTACTATACATAGAAATAATATGATATAGTTTGCAGGTTAACGAAGGGAGGTATGATCAAGCAGTCTCAATTTTTGATCAGGTTTACCTTTTAATCCAATCACTCTTCCTTGGTTTGTTGCTGTTGTTCTTAGGCTTGTGATTTTGCTATCTACTTCCAACTTATTGAACTGAGTTGGAGGTCCTTTTTATATGACATTGTCCTGGGTGCTCATTTATCTGACCAGTGAGTGATGAAACAATAGATCTTGAGAGATAACACAACATCGCCAGAAGCATTGATTGGTAGAGGGACAGCCTATGCTTTCCAGAGGGAGCTTGAATCTGCCATTGCTGACTTCTCAAAGGCATGCCCACATCTATTTAGACACTATATTTGAAGTAATAATGAAATGATAAAATGACATTAGTGGCTCTTAATCTTCAGGCTATATGTTCAAATCCATCTGCTATAGAGGCATGGAAACGGAGAGGGCAAGCTCGTGCTGCCATGGGAGAATTTGCAGAGGCAAGAATTGAATGTTCCACTCGAGAAAATAAAATGCTTCTATCTGTTAAGACTGTAATTTGTTTGTTGTCGATGTCTTTGAGTGCAAAAGAAGGTGCACCCAGCTGCTTTAGATTGACAAGGATGTCTATTATATACATTTTATAAAACCAAAAATGTTTTTTTTTTGGTTTGCTAATAGACCATCTTATCTCATCGACTTTTTCATTAGAGAAAGTAGGATCGTTCATCATTATTGCATTTTGGTGTCACTTACAGAAGTCTACTTATATTCAGTTGCCATGGAGAGAATTCAACTATAACTTGTGATATTTTATTGTTTTAGGCGATACTCAATAGCAATCTTATTTCTTAGGAAAATGATTTCAACTTTGTTCATAATGGCTTTGGGATATTAAATTGTTGTATTTATTGACACATATGATCATTCTTGTGTATGCTTATTTTTTAAAATAGGTTTAGAAAAATATTCTTCCGACTTTGTTTGATTTCCTCTTCTCAGGCAATAGGAGACTTAACAAAAGCACTGGAGTTTGAGCCAAAGTCATCTGATATTTTACATGAACGGGGTAAGTTGATGGTAGCTTGCTTTTGCGGTTGTCCTAAAAAGAATGTTTTCTGAAAAATCTTGAACTAGCTAATTTATGATGCATTCCGTAATTGTGCACATGGTCTCTTCTTTAGTCATAGATATTCTTCTCTTAATACTTCGTCATCTGCAACTTTGTGATTAGTTGACACATCAAACAATTCCTAATCAAATGCTAACTTTGGTTGGATAATACCATTTGATGACCTTGTTATTTGTTCCATATAAACATGGTAAATTCTGGAAACCTAGTTGCTAGGCATTGTTGAGATCAAATGAATGATTGACATTATTTGATTGTGACTGATGCATTCTAGCCATATGTTTCCCAGTTTATAGGATAGACAATGAGTCCTGTACGCTCATGTATGTTTATATAGAGTTTTTATGAAATCCTTAGTGTCAGTGGATGGATGAGTGTGTAGTCAAAGAGTTCACCGTGAGACTAATGGTATGAAAAATATACTCTTGAGATTAGCATACCATATAGCAGCTAGAAAATGGTTTTGCGAGGGTGTATTTGTAAATTTATGTGAACCTTACTTTACCTGGGGCAAGGTGTCAATCTTATGTTCCTTTTTTTTAATTTGAGCAAGTGTGGTTTGCCAAAGCTTTTTGTTTCATAAATAGGTATTGGAACTTCTTTTAGTTATTTTGTCCTGTATATGTGATGGTTACATATTTGGATCCAGAAAAACATACATTAACTTTTTTTTAGTTTTGATACTTGACAAACATGCATTAACTTCTATTCTTTTTTTAAAAAAAATGGATCAAAATTTCAGGAATTGTTAATTTTAAGTTCAAGGATTACAGTGCAGCTGTAGATGATCTGACATTGTGTGTGACACTAGATAAGGATAACAAGTCTGCTTATACATACCTTGTAAGTAATTCATGTTGTCATCATGTTGAGTATTCAAGTAGTTTCACTTCCACATTTGTATAGCTTGTTGGTATATTAATTATGAAAATGTATGTCTTGCTATCTTTAGGGATTGGCTTTCGCTTCAATTGGCGAGTATGCAAGAGCTGAAGAATCTCATATGAAGTCAATTGAACTGGATCCAAATTTTTTGGAGGGATGGACCCACCTGACTCAGGTAGCTGTCATTTTACGTCTAAACTAGTTTTGATCTTGAACTATTCTCTTACATGTCATTTGTTTATGTTTTCTTGTATACCTTGGCAGTTTTATCAGGAATTAGCAAATCCAGAGAAAGCATTTAATTGCCTTGAAAGTGTTCTAGCAATAGATAAAAGGTTTAGTAGATTGAGTTTCTTTCACCACAATTTCCCTTGTGTCTATGCTAATTATATTTACTCTTAATGCCTGCTTTACAGGTATTCTAAAGCCTATCACTTATTAGGGCTACTTCATCATGGAATGGGAGCACATAGGTATTAACTATTGACCTACTCTCATATTTGTGATTCCAAAAGATTTCATGTTATATGTGTTTTATTACTACACATAGTTCAAGATACATGGTTTACTTTGTATATTGGCAAATGCTTGTTTTGAAGGGATTTTATGTAACCAATTCTTCAAAATGCCTTGTTTTGGTAGATGCTTTTCCGAAATTATTTTTGTTATTCTGCTCTGATGTGTTGCAAGAAGTTAAATTTTCAAATTCCATGCCTTTAATTTTATTTTAAAAGGAAGTGCAATGACAATGATATTGGCAGAACTTCTCATTTCCCTTTTTTTGATGGTTATATCATGAAGGCTATTAGTCAGAAAACTTAAATCTTTGTTTCTTCTAAATGGTTTTTATGCTAATGTAAATATATGATTGCAGTCAATTAGTGATAAATTAATTATGCTGATCCCCAGCTTAGTTCACATTATAGCATACAGTATACCTTAGTTTAGGGCAGCAAAAAGTGCTGGAAAATCATTAAAAACACTAACACAACAACAATGATTTATTTGATTGGTTAGATCCAACATTCGTTTGGAGTGTGATGTGTGTGAGGCTATGTGGAAACCAGATCTTGTGTGCATGCTGGCAATCCCTTGGGATGCTCTTCTTTTCTACAATAGTTCTAAGTATAATTTATGAATTCTACCTCACTCTGTGTCCTTGTTTAGAGGCGTTTAACTTAAAATGCTAAGCTATCATGATTAAAGTGTCAAGCATAAGAAGAGTTGGCTTAAATTACTTCCTGTGAAAAGTAGATGAGTTAGATTGATAGGTTTTATATGAAATTATTTTGGAAGTAAAGTCAGTGTGAGGGAACGGTAGCTGATTTCAAGAATGAAATGAAAGAGCAAGGAAGATTAACAATTGTGAATAGACAATAATAAAATCATCTGTCTTACACTAATGGTCAGGTTCGGGGACCTATTCACCATTTTATGTACAATCTGAATGCTTGAATTTGATGTCTGTATATCTCTTCTAATGCCTCCATGCATATTATTTTTGGCCATTGTCTACCCCAGCTGGCCCACTACAATTATATCTCTTCATGATTACAACCATAGGTTTCCTTGCTACATGTCCGAAACTTCATTCTCAGTTTTCTTGGATGTTAAAGAACTATGGTCAACTGAATCCACAGGTTTTTTCATATAATACATTGAACTCCCTATCTCTTTTAGTTTTGGTTAAAGCCAGCTTAACTTTCTCGTGTTCAGCACCCCATCTTGTCAATGCCGCTTTTTGCAGCAGTCAAACATTCTCCAATGTAGCAGATAGGCCTTATTGCTGTATTCCAAAATTTATCTTTCAGTTTATTAAAAATATACCAACCATGAAAGATATGAACAAGAGCACTTTATTTGAACCATTCAACGGTTCAATGCATTTCTATGATCAAAATCCTTGCTGACATCATGTCAATATATTCTATTTTTACCCTGCTAATATTGAATCATGCATTGGTGTACTATGTGTAGTGCATCATAAATTAAGTTCATCAAACACGTACATTTGGGAAGAAAACTATAAATGATGTAGATTAGTTTCCATAACTGCCCTAACAGGTCTAAATACCAATTTGAAGAATAATTTTTTTTTGCACGTCAATGTTTACCCATCTGATTGATCACTAAGTCAATTACATCATTATATTTTATCTACTGATTCTATACAACCTTAATTATTAAGCTTGTCTGTTGGCAAATCTCTATTTCCATATAATAGCAGTTCAAAATTTTTATGACCAAGAAAGTGATATTATAACACAATAGTGCCAAATTAATGATTAATAATCTCTGATCAATGATCTTCATTTCAGGTCTGCGATCAAAGAGTTGACTGTTGGACTGAGTATTGATGGCTCCAACATAGAGTGCTTATATTTGCGGGCGTCTTGCTACCATGCTATTGGTGAATATAGTGATGCAGTAAGCATGATGTTTCCTTGTTTTTTGGTTTAGTCTGTGCTTTGATAATCTAGTAGAACCAAGATGATCCAGTTGCCTGATTATTCCATGATTAATTAGCATCAATTATGCTTATGACAACTATCCAAGCCACTTTATCTTTTAACTATCAGCACTAAGAAATTTCACAAATTCATCTAACGTTCGATTTTCTTCCCGACCTCACATAAAATTTATTTGTCCACGTTTTCTAAAAACTTCTGCAGATAGATCACCTTTACACGTAAATAGAGCAAGCTCCTTGTTTGAGACTGCTCCTTGTAGTGATAATTCTTATACTTCATGTTTAGAAAGGTCTAAATCAGAGGAATATGTTACTTTTTTGAGTATCGGGAGTACCGATGCTTTGTAAATATGCTAGAACAAAACACAGTGAGTGAAACTCTCCAACAGTCTGATTATGTATCGTTATTGCCATTAATTGTTCTTTAGGGTGTATCAACAATCTTTATTCCCTGTCAAAGCAGGAAATCATGACATTTAAAACAAAAAAAAAAAAATCCTTATGGAGCAGTTGCCATGTGGTAATGCAATGCACAGGAAAGACTTTAGTTTTTCATTCACTGGAAAAGATGTTCTGCTAGCAGGAGTCAAAATTCCTACAATTTAGTAAGATATATCTGACACTTGCGAGAGATTTCAGGATAAAGTATCCTTATGTAAAGTGTTAATGAGATTATTTTTGGCAAATATATGCATGCCACAATCATTGTAAAGTATAATATTCAATGCAGGACAAGGCTATATTGTGAATAAATTGGTTAGTTAGTAAGAATGAGGAGGTTACTTGATTTAAAATCTTTCCGTTTGTAGTTTCTTATTAACCATTTGTGCTCCTTTGTGTTATAGACATTTTGAGTAACTATCTCGATATTGAATACAAAATAATTTGGGTGGATTTTAAAGCTATTTTACTCTCTTCAAGGTTTCTCTTGTCATCTCTCTTCTCCCTCTTGTCAGTGCTGATTCTGGCATTCCTCTCTTTTTTTTCCATTCCCCCTCCTTCCTTTAAGCTCCTTCAAAATGATCTCTCCTTATACTAGATAGTTCATTTATGCTTCACTGTCTGTTATGAAGAAGGTTTAAGTTTTCTGTTATTCTTGTCTCTCAGGCCAAAGACTACGATGCTGTCTTGGAGGTGGAGTTAGATTCCATGGATAAGTTTGTGCTCCAATGCCTAGCATTTTATCAGGTAATGCCATCCCACTGTCAAATCCTTTACTCTATAAGTCTAAATATCAACTTGTTCAAATGAAAAGATGGCTTTGTTCATTTCCATATCTCTTGAATTACTTTTACTGCCGATTGTTCCTCATTGATGAATCACTTAAAAATAGCAATCATTTCTATCTGATTAACAAGGTGTCACGGACACCTTGCTAACGCTGCTTTGCCAATTGCAAATAAATTGTTTTAACTGGATACAGCTATTCCATGTGGTCTCTTTTTTTAGTATGGGTAGAGTTTCTGATCTGAAACTAACCATTTCTACTTTTATACTTCTGCTGCAGAAAGAAATTGCTCTGTACACAGCATCAAAGATAAATAGCGAATTTTGCTGGTTTGATATTGATGGCGATGTTGATCCTCTTTTCAAAGTAAATACATGCAGCCGTGGCATTGTGATTATTTATCTAATATCTACATTCGTTGTGTTTTTTATTTGAGTTTCTCATCTATCTATAACGTAGATCTCGTGCTTACCTTTACATTTAAGAGTGGCTTGTTTAATAGTGAAGTAGAGCTGTTTTATGAGGAAAAAACGAAGAGAAAAGAGAATATGGAGGGAGATGCTCTTTATTTTAACCATTAAATCTGAAAAGGAGAGATAGTGGTCTATAGGTGGTGATACATAGTCAACATACTGATGTAAGACATATGTAGTGTTTAAATGTGAGTAAACAGGTTACTCAAATCGAGTTCACCCTTTCTGACATCCTATTTGTAAACAAAACAGTTACAACAATATTGAAGATATGAGGGATTGAATCAAGTACATCCCTGATATCAATCAACCTATCAACTAACTAAATATCTCACATAACAAACTAACAGATACATAACAAACACACACAACTTCTAACTGACACTCCCGCTCAAGCTATGTGTGGACATCAACCAAACATTGCTTGGACTTCAACTGTCGATGTCGAGCCACAGACAAAACCTTGGTCCAAATATCTGCCACTTGAGTTTCTGAACTTCCATGTTGCAGGGAAATGATCCTTTCCTTAACCTTGTCACGTATAAAGTGGCAATCCAACTCAATATGTTTAGTTCTTTCATGGAAGCAAGGTAGTTTGTAATGTGAATAGGAGCCTGATTATCGCACCACAATTTCATGTCACCGGAGATAGTAAAGCCTAACTCCTTGAGTAATAACTTCATCCAACCAAGCTCAATTGTGGCCTTAGCAATAACTCGGTATTTAGCTACAGCAGACGAATGAGCAACCACATTTTATTTCTTACTCTTCCAAACAACTAGGTTTCCTCCCAGTTTGATACAATAGCCAGAAGTTGATTGTCTATCAAATGGTGAGCCAACCTAATCAGCATCCGCAAACATTTGAATTTCTAGAGCATCCTCTACCTTGTGTTTAGCATATAGGAGGCCTTTTCCAGGATGTCCTTTTAGATATTTTAGGATACGCAAGACTGCATTCCAGTGAGTAGCTTGAGGGCATTGCATAAAGTGGCTCACGAGACTCATTGCAAAAGAAAGGTCAGGTCGAGTAACAATGACGTAAATTAACTTACCTACCAGTCTTCTATATCTCCCTGCATCTTTCAAAAGTTCACCATCATTTTACTGCAGCTTAGTTCCAGTATCAAGAGTTTCTTCCGGCTCTGCTTCACGAAGACCTGCTTCCTTCAACATATCAAACACATATTTCCTTTGGCTAAGATAAATTCTATGTTGGTTCCTCATAACTTCAATTTCGAGAAAATACTGCAGGAACCCTAAGTCTTTGATGCGTAGTCTAGACTTTAGCCAATCTTTTGTATGCTGAATACCATCTTCATCACTACCAGATATAAGCATGTCATCTACATATACAATCAGAATAACACATCCTTTTGAGATCCTTTTGACAAACACTGAATAATCACAGGAGCACCTTTTAAATCCAAACTCCAAAAGAGTAGAACTAAACTTATTAAACCATGTACGAGGAGACTATTTTAGGTCATAGATAGATTTTCGAAGATGACAAACCTTGATCGACTCCCCCTCAGCAACAAAACCAGGAGGTTGCTGTGTATACACCTTGTCTTGTAGGTCACCATGGAAGAAGGCATTGGTCACATCAAGCTGGTGAAGTGACCAACCAAAACTGGCAGCCAACGAAATAAAAATCCTCAGATTTCAGTTTAGCTACAGGTGAGAAAGCTTCAGTATAATCTAAGCCATGAGCTTGTTAATACCCCTTCGCTACAAGATGTGCTTTAAACCTATCCAACGAGACATCTTCTTGAAGTTTCACTGTATAGACCCATTTACATCACACTATCTTTTTTTCCTTCAGGAAGCTCCACTATGCCCCTTGTTTGGTTCCTTTGTAGAGCTGTAAGTTCAGCCTCCGTTGCAGTTTTCCAACGTGGATCAATCATGGCCTGCCTATGGTCCGTAGGAACACTGTAATTTGTCAACTGATTCCCAGGAGCAGGAGGTGAATTATGTATCTTACCTGAATGAGGATCAGAAGGAGAAGATTGATCATCAAATGGGGTTGACTCTTCCTTATTCCTTTGAGTATACATGAAGGGAGGGTGAGCAAAACGATTGCTAGGGACAGTTGGTGTAGTGGAAGGTGGATCAGCTTTACTCCTTTGAGTGTATATAATGAGTGGGTCTGCGAACTTGAAGATGTGTCATGGACGTATCAGAGACAATTAGAGGAAGAGGTGGGATATCCTTAGGGCAGGAGCTAGGATAGGACGAGTAGTAGAAGACATCTTCTTCAAAGAAGGTAACATCCATAGTAATGAATGTTTTTTTCAAGGTGGGACTATAGCTGAGGTATCCTTTCTTATGTCGAGAATATCTCAAAAAAAACACACTTGAGAAACTTGGCTGAAAGTTATCCAGTCTTACGGGAAGGATATGTACAAAGCAAGCACAACCAAAAGTTTTAGGAGGAATAGAAAATAATGGTTTGTCAGGGAACAACTTATACGGTATCTCATTGTCTAAGGGTACACTTGGTATAAGGTTGATTAAATGACAGGCTGTGAGGAGTACCTCAGGCCAGTGGTGTTTAGGAACAGTCATGTGTAGCATGAGACTTCGAGTTACATCCAGAAGTTGCTTGTGTTTCCTTTCAGCCACTCCATTTTGTTGTGGACACGAAGTCTTATGGATAATGCCTTGAGTATTGAAGTAGTTCTTAAAGAGATACAAAGTATAGTCCGAGGCATTATCTAATCAAAATACTTTAAGAACAGTAGAATATTGTGTTTTAATCTCAGTAACAAATGACATAAACTTAGGAAACACTCCATCTGTTTTTCATTAAATAAAGCCAACACATTTTGTTGAAGTCATCAATGAAAAGTACATAGTATTTGAAATGACAATGATTAGGGATATCCAAAGGGGCCCCGACATCTGAATGGATGACTTTGAATGGTTTATTTGATCTAAACCTATAACTAGAAGGTAAAGAAGCACAGTTGTACTTTGACAACTCACAGGACTTACATCTAATTTGAGTAACATGGCTCAAGGATGGAAGTAACAACTTGAGTTTATTTAGACTTGGATGAACTAACCTAAGGTGCCATTCAAGGGCTGTTGAGATAGATGCAGTCAAATGAACTCTGGGACAGTCCTTGTGGATAGGCCGAAGGTAATAGAGTACCATCACACCAGCCACGACCAATCTCCCTTCTGGTCCTTGTATCCAAAAAAACACAGCAGGTTGATGTGAATATGACTTGACAAAATCCAGTGCTACAAAGTTTCTTCACAAATAGAAGGCTTATAAGGAAGGAGGGCACCGATAATATATCATGAATGAGAAAGCTTAGGGTTGATAGAAACACTTCTTTTCCCAATGGCTAGAACCTTACTTCCATCAGCCAGACTTACAAGTAGAGGACCTTTAAAAGGTGAGTAGGTATAGAAAGACTAAGTAGAACTTGTCATATGATCTGTAGCACCTGAGTCGACAAGCCATGGACTGATGGAGGAGAAGGGAACTTCGGATATACCTGATTGAGCAACGGAGGGTGAATTGTTGTTCTCTCCATGTGCCATCTTGAAGAGATGTTGGAAATCCTCATGACTTAGGGTGTCACTGGTGGAGGCAGATGGCGTGATGCAGTCGGCAAAAAATGCATTGGTAGGGACATTGGTGGAGGTAGCAGCATTGGGAGTTGGCTCCTTCTTGATGGCCCAATCAGGCTTTCCATTTTTCTTCCGGCACGTATCTTTGGTGTGGCCTTGTTTCTAACAATAGTCACAATGTCGATCTTCTGTCTTGACATAGGTGCGACCACCTCCTCTCCTAAATGCTCCATGACCTCTGCCCCTTGCAGAATTTGAGAAGGGAGGAAAAGTGGCAGATAATGCAGTACTTTCATCATTGTCTCCTGATTGATCTGGGCCTATAGGAATTTGTGAGAGCCTTGAGACGGTGGCATTGAGTGTAAGGAGTTCAACACTAGTCAATAGCTGATTTTTGGCTGATTCATGTTAAAGACTCCATGCAGCAAGGAAGGAGATCACCTTCAACTCTTCCCTTTGACACTTCCAGGTGGTAAGGTCTCCAGGAAATGGTTGGTACAGGTTCAATTCCCCTCACTTTGCCTTCAAATAGCTGTAGTGCTCATGCAAAGGTTTTGTACCTTGCTTGGTGAGGAATATGCCCTCACACAACTCATAAATTCTCTAAATGTTACCCTCCAGACCATAAGTCTCCTGGACTAAAATCCAGACTGCATATGCAGTTGACAGCAACATCACGTCATAGCTCGCACCAAGACCTCACTTGTGCATCTTCCTTTGCCCAAGTAGCACTCGCTACCTCTAGTTTGTTTTCTTCAATATACTCGAGTCTCTCCTTGGAAGTAAGGAAAGGTTTGATGGCAGCAGACCATGATAGGTAGTTTTTGGAACTAGAAAGCTTTGAGGAAGCGATAGAGGAGCTGTTTAGAAGTTTAACAATGGAGATGGTGGTGGAATCTGAAATGGCGTTATTTGTCCTTCGCCGCCATGATCAAAGGTTGGAGTAAATGAACTCAACAATAGCAACTATGGAACTTGAGCGGGAATCGATTTGACTCAACTACAAGTAAGAAATCACACGGATTAAGTGGGAATCAAGCTGATTCAACCACCAGCAAGGAGTCACAGGCAAGGCAACAAGGAAGGGAAAAGGGACAGACTCACAAGTTCAGCAGTATCACCGCTCTGATTCCATGTTGAAATGTGAGTAAACAGGTGGCTCAAATCGAGTTTGCTGACATCCTCTTTATTTATAACCAAAACAGTTAAAACAATGACAGGTGCAACAATATGAAAGATATGAGGGATTAAATCAAGTACATCCCTGATATCAATCAACCTATCAACTAACTAAATATCTCACTTAACAAACAAACTAACAGATCCATAACAAACACATAACTTCTAACCGACATATAACAATATCTAACATGTAGTATGCTAGTATTAGGGACGGGATTGCTAATATCATAAGTTAAAGGAGTTCTTTTGCTTAAGCGTCAGGGATTTTTATATAGTTTTATACATTAAAGGGGCTATGTAGGATTTATGTAATATTAGGGACTGTATTTCTAATATTATAATTTTAAGGAGTTCTATTGTTTTGTTTCAATTATTAGAGACTTTTATATTGTTTCTATGTTGGAGAATTTTGTTTGTAATTTGTGGTTGGTCAATCAGAGCTAGAATTCCTATTAATGAAATGTTTGCATAAAATTTATTGCTTATCGTTTGGCTTGTACTCTTTAAGTTCTGAGAGTAATTCATGTTACCTTATTCCACGGGGAATTATTTCTTGTTCTATTTGCGACTGAAATACATCACCTATACACATTTTAGAGGATTTTGATGGGCCTGAGAATGTCGGTGTTTCTATACTATATTCATATAACATTTTGGAACCTACATCTGATTGATAAGAGGAATAGTGTGTATGATTTATACAATTACAGTAAATTAGATTTTATGGGTTGCAACAGAGGCAAGGGTCATTACCTATTTGATCTTCCTCATGATAACTCTTGTATCAAGTGGCAACTTTTCTATGAAAACATTTTTAATGTAGTCTGTCCCTTCTTCTCCACAGGAATATTGGTGTAAGAGACTCCATCCAAAAAATGTGGCGGAAAAGGTTTTTAGACAGCCTCCTTTACGAGAATCTCCGAGGAGAGGACGGATTAGGAAAGAAGACTTGAGTTTTACGAAGCAGAAAATTAACATTTTAAAAGCTGCAGATCTCATCGGAGAGAAGATTCAATATGATTGCCCTGGATTCTTACCCAATAGGCGTCAGGTATTTTTGTTCTTCAATATCATCCTCATGACATTATGGTGTTCATAATCTTCTATCTACGCACTTTCTTTGGCTATTTTTTTATTAGTGGTGACACCAATGTCCACTTTAATAATAGTAGAAATTGACAGTGAGGGAATTTGTACTCAATCTTCTCTATTTTTTTATCGGTTGACCAAAGTCGGCCAATATGCTTGGGTTTGTATCTACAAACCTGATGGTTTTGTGAAAGCTTTATGCAGCATCGCATGGCTGGGTTAGCAGTGATCCAGGTTGCTCAAAAGGTCTCAAAGGCATTCCGTTCTTTCCATTTAGATTGGAAAATGCCCAATAAAACTGGGAAGAAGCCACGTAAGAAGGAAAAATTTGCTTTACCAGTACAGAACAGGGGTGGGGGTAGTTGTAGTACCAGCAGCATTTCAGAACCATCAACTTCTTTCAGTAATGCTGAAGATAAAATGATTTCAAAACGTCATCTTTTAAGTTGGCAAGAGGTTTATAATATTGCTGTGAAATGGAGACAAATTTCAGAGCCTTGTGATCCAGTTGTCTGGATCAACAAATTAAGGTGGTTATTCTTCTTTCTATACTGTTCATCTACATCCGTGAAGGGTACCATCTTTCTGGTATTTGTTTTAGATAATTCTGGCTTCAGTCTACTCCTTTTCTTACATAAAAACTTAGATTCACATGTTATTGCCCTTTTTTTTTATATTATGTTTTTGTCAGATATAAGGCATTTGTGTTCTGTGAAACTGTGATTATTACCTTCGATATTGTACCTCCAGTGTGAAGTAATTCACGAATTTGATGCATGTCCTGTTATACAATAAATACTGTGAGCTGTTATCATTTATCCAGAAGCATAGAATTATTTACCAGCTTGAATTTATAGTCTTTAGATCATTTGATCAAGGGAATTTACTTCTAGAAGACTCGTCTATCTCTAGGTATTCTTGAACATATATTAAGCCTCAGGCCATTGACCTGAAGACTGCAATTTAAATAAAACTGTTACCTCTCTGCCAACGCTGTACTCTACCAAACCAAACTATTTCTTTTTTTTTTTATTGTGTGTAAACATTGACTCTTATTAGTTAAGGAAGTATTTGTAATCATGCAGTGAGGAGTTCAACTCTGGTTTTGGATCACATACACCTATGCTTCTTGGACAAGCAAAGGTTGTGCGCTACTTTCCGAATTGTAGCAGGTAGACAAATATCTTGCAAATAATCAGTGATGCCTTTCTTTAGATTTATTTTTATATTGTGATAATGTAGTTTCAGGTTATTTTATTCATTGTCATTTTAAGTTTTATGCAATCATCATGGCATGGGCTGCCACCTATCATTAGATGCATTCAAAATGATGGTGACCTTAAAAACCTTCGTTTCATTGTCCTTTCACATTAGAGTTGTGTTTGGTGGACATTTGACAAAAAGGCATTCTACCATTATTTTCATAATCCATGCTGCCGAGGCCAACATAGCTGGAATGAGGTGTAGATGATGATGATGATTATGATGTAAAAGGGGAAGGCATTGATGAAGATGATTTGATGGGCATATCATAATTACATTGACTTATGAAGTAATTAATCTTTTACAGTGTGCTGTTATTTTTGGAAGCTTATATTAGTCCTCATTCAGTGATGGATTTTATTGTATTTTGAAATGACTTGTAATGCTATTACGAGGGTTCCCAATTTAGGCCTTTTTAGGGTTTTACCAATAAGCATCGGCTACTTCAGACATTGTAATGTGCTATTATGGAATAAATTTCTTGCTTTTGGTTATCTTGTTCATGTTTCTCTTTGATTCATGTTGAGTTTTCTCTTCTTTTGTCTAATTCTCCTTCCTTAGATTGTTCATCAATTTTCTGGAGCTTATCCTGCATTATGATTCCTTTTTTAATATTGGATAGTTATTGATTCAGGGTTTTGAATACTGCTAAGAGTATAATCATTGAAACAAAGTATGTCCACAATGCAAAGGATGCTGTAATTGATTTATCAAAATCTGAGACGTTGAAAAGTGTGAGTTCTTTTTGACTTTATCTTTTACATTCTTGCCTCTAGTATATACCACTTTATAAGGATGTCTAACCTAAGATTTTTATGAGCTACAGATAAAAGATGCAGGTTCCTGTTCTGATCTTCACAAAATTGTCGGTGAGGACTTCTGGCTGGCTACTTCTTGCAGCAGTTTGGCGTTTAAGGGGTATGACCATTTTAGAATGTTGAAGTACTGACTTTTATTGAACAAAACAATAAAAAATGTCACTAAAGTTAATGCTACACATGGGCTGTGGTGGTGCAGGAAACTTATGAATGGTACAAGAATCACAGTCCAGAAAATGTACAGCCAATCTTTCTGTCATTTAGCCTCACTTCTGAAGGTTTATCTTATAAATGGTATGACGTTAAAGTATTTTGCAGGGGAGTAAAAGGGTTTGACTTTGCTATCCGAACACCTTGTACACCTGCTAGATGGGATGACTATGATATGGAAATGGAAATGGCCTGGGAGGTATATTGTTTTGCTATCTACATTTAGATCAAGTCAATCAGTGCATGACTTATGCCACTTGGTTATGTTTATGCAATTTTTTTTCAGGCTCTATGTACTAGTTACTGTGGCGAGGTTTATGGTTCAACGGATATCAAACTGCTGGATCAAGTTCATGATGCGATTCTAAGAATGACATATTATTGGTAAGCAATATCTAATTTTATAAAAAAAAATTGGCATACAGGTGAAAGATTTAAGTAATCTTCCAGTTGCATTTGTAAAAGTGCATGTTTCGTTGATTGTCCCATTGGCATTCAAGTCATGGAATTCAAGGGATTGGGAAATTTTTGATTAAGAGAAATGTATTACGTTTCAACTATTTTGCAGGTATAATTTCATGCCCTTATCACGAGGATCTGCAGTAGTCGGTTACATTGTCTTGCTAGGGCTGTTTCTTGCTACCAACACGAGAGTTACAGCGAAGATACCACAAGGCATGCAGGTAGACTGGGAGGCTATATTGTCTTCGCATTATGAAACCTTTGTAGATAGAGTTAAGCCCTGGCTATACCCTTCTCTCAAATTTGATTCGTCATGGAAAAATCTTCCCGATCTAACGTCCACGTTCAGTACAACTGGATCTGTTGTTTCGGCACTGAGTACTTACAATGACTAAACTGTGTTATGTGTATCTTTTCCCTTTGGTAGATACGTGTTGCGGTTATATTTTTCATTTGTTGTAACAAAAAATAATAAGTCAGGGTTGCCCGCTGGTTGTGTTGTAAAAGATGGGTAAGCAAGCTTCTATCCAGGAAGGATCAAGTTTAGGCTCCCATTGAATATTACATTGATGCCCTTTGTGCCGTTACACATTTTCCTTGTTTGATGCTTAACTCGTCTTTTTAGTTTTCAAATCTTACTGGAAGCAGGAAGGGTGAAAATAATAACAGCAGTCCTTACTCTTCACCAAGGTAAATACTTTTTTAGCCACGCAGATCTACATGCTTAGGAGCGCCACTAATGGGATGCCAGTTTGCCGGTGTTAAGGGGACGATTTTTGGACTGCGCATCGATGTCAGTGGATGAGAATGCCAGTCATTAAAGAAATTAAAAGGTTAGAAAGTTTGATTTGCAGTAATCAAGATCCCTTAAAGACGACAATTGCCCCTAAGTGTGAGCAGAGTTTAATTTTTTAACGGAAATAATTGACCAAACCGATCCAAAAAATAATTTAGTTCGGTTTCGACAAAAATGGGTTTGGTTTTTGGTGTTGGTATTGGGGCAAAATTAAGAGGAAGTTAAATATCAATTAGCACCCGAACCAAATTGAAACGACTTCTTCGGTGACCCACCATGGTCATGCCGGTTGTCACATGTCTAATTTTAGGACTCAAATTTTTCGGCCTAAAATCAGTCCCGTGCGGGGTATTCTTCTCCCTGGGAACACTCAGCCTCCTACTAAGTACGCAATATAGGAAGCCGAGACCACAAACACTACAATTGTGTTCGGCCACAACTTATATCCAGCGACCCCAACCAACACCTTGTTCAACCACCCGTACTCAATCACCCACGAGTGCACGAGACAACACTCGGTTACCGACACTCCTTGTCATTAGGCTGCACCCGAGAGTCAAGTAGCGCTACACCAAGCACCACCCGATCGCCCAATCACCAATATGTGGACTGAGTTCGTGCCGTCTGCCCTTGCTTGTCTCAACACTCGGTTCATCACACCCGTGCCTTGTTAACCTCGACCCCGACCTTGGTACAAAAGTCCCCTGCCTCAACGTCAGCCAA
>JAVDBV010001362.1:0-14814 GCA_032619315.1 Piper longum
CGCGAACAGGCCCGGACCAAGACCGCGTCCGAGACCCATCTGCTACCCGGATTGGAGTTGGTGCACCATACACCACCCGCAGACAGGCGCACGCAGAGAGAAAATGAGCTTGCGCACTCCACCCGGTCCGGTCCAGCATTTATTTGGTTTGAACCAACTCGAAGCGGTCTGATTCAGTCTATTAAGGATTCAGAAATAATTTGAAGGCCTTCTACACCTCGGATCGAGGCGAAATTTGCTACCCCACCATTTTTGGATGCTCCAGACACAGTAGAAGGGTTATTTTAAGGATTTAAAGAGCATGAAAAGATAAACCATGGAATTGGAGTCAAGCATCTAAAAGGAAATTTTATTTTGAGGAGGCAAAAATTCACAGTTTTGTATAATATGTAAAATTAAAGGAGAAATAGTGGATTGTGAGTATTAATCTCACTGTGGACTGACTTAGGGATCCAAATTGAACCCTAAGGAACTACGTAAAAATTTTCTATGTGTCATTTTGGTGTTTGTGATAACATTTGCATTATTTTATTTGATCGCACTATCTCTTTGTGCGGCAAGGGTGCTTCGGTCCCACCGAACCCTTTAAACCCGGACCGGATCGAATCACGAAAGAACCGCGGTCACCCCGGGGGCGGATGATCCTGCGCCCGAACAAAATTCGAAACAAATCTTGACTATAATGAAAATAAAGATAATTTTAATTAAAATAGATTTCAAAACAAATTTTAATTAGAATATAAATTAAATTAAATCATAATTACAATAAAAAAATATTAAAAGATTCTAAATAAATCACAAATATAATATAAAAGTAAATTTTGTATTAATAAAAAATAAATAATAATATAGTAAAATAATTAGTAGACACATAGCAAGACTGTATCAAAACTTCTCAATTTTATATATTAATATAAATTTAATTTAATTTTTAAAATTAGAAAGATGGTTGAATGATAATGCTAATTTTGTCTAAGTTAAAAAGAATACAATTAACAAAATAATGAATTGTAAGGTCCATAAATAAATAGAGATGAAAGATAACATCTATTAATTATTAAAATTTTAAAGTTGCCATAAAGGGCATTTAATAGATGTTAATTTCCAAATAATTGAGCGGGTCTTGTATTTATATTAATTATAAGTCCTTACAGTTGATTATTACTCATATAATAACATGATTAGTTAAAGTTACGTATATAACAATATGATTGGTTAAAGTTTAAAATCAACTATTATTTACTAAATATTTTTTAATTTTTCAGAGTGAAACTAAAGGATTTAATGATTTGGTGGGTCAAAAGGCAAGAACTTTGGCCACTTAAATTACAAAAATAAAAAAAAGAGGAAAAGTTGTTTTTTTTATTTAACTAAGTAATTGGAACTTGCTCACCAAAAGGTCCAAAAAACAGCGAACGACGCGCCAGGTAGGGGTCGAACCTACGACTTTCTGCTTAGGAAACAGACGCTCTATCCACTGAGCTACAGGCGCATTTATTGATCAGCGTGCAGTTATATGTTATATAGAAATGTAAAAAAGTCCAAATGCGCGCAACTGCAAAGCACTAATTAATACGAACCAATAGCCAACCCCTCAAAAAAATGAAGTTGCTTGATAAAAAGAAATGAAAGGTCAAATTAATGAATTGCAAATATATCATGCACAACTGGACTAACTAATGCTAGGCTTTGAGAAAGAAAAAGATTAATTATTCATGATTACTATTAATTATAGCCAATTAGTCAAGAAGCTAAATTCCAAATACTGTAAGCAAGGCTTTGTTTGACATCACATTCAAAGTGGGTATAGCATACTAATACTCACTACACGTGCATTCATCTTTTAATGAGGCCTCAGCCTCACAAATGTTGGTCAACGCCGCAGTCCATCCCAACAGGGTGCATGTATGTGATCTCTGTTGAACATGATTCTCCTTTAATAATAACCGACTTATAATGGTATTCACAGTTTATACTCTACACATTTTAAACTTTGAATATATGCATGTATTATATAAATTATAATTATAAAAGTTAGAATCGGACATTAAATCGGATTAAAATGAAGTCATTGAATTGGGTCAATTCATCAAAAATTATTTTACTTGAATCAATAAACATTAATGGGTTATTAATTATAAAATATATTATTTTAATATTACAATATATATTATATTTTATAATAATTTTTAAATTTTTTGAATTATTTAAATATAATTAATATTTTGTACTTTAATCATAATTGATATAATTTTTAATTACAAGAATATCATCGATCTATTTATTTTCCCTAGACACTTCTCCTCTCCTAATCCATGATGCCACCCTCCTTATCCGCTGCACCCGACCAGGTCACCCACCCACCACCACCCCACACCACTCGGCTTCCCTCCCTCATCGTCTTGAATTGATTGATTCATACCGTCGTTGACTGGGTGAGAATAAGTTAGAATCGGCTTGAATCACCTCGATACGAATAACACTATATATTTGTCTAGAAAGTGATAAAAAACCCCTTGTAATTTCCTCATGACCACGGACCTCCGTCTCCACAACATGAACCTCGTGCAGCCGAAAGGGTACATGAACATTTTATTCATTAGACTATTTTTTAACAAAACATTGGATTTATTTAATAGACACATGAATCACCTTCTCTCTAATTAGGCTTTCACGTGCATCCTACTTGTGTGGGGGAAGGTTGCTTCACTTTTTCTTCTCTAATAATAAAGGGAGCAACTAGTCTCTCTCATAAAAACCCAAAAGTAAAAATTATAAATTATAAATTTCAAAATAAAAAAAGCACAAAGCAACTATATGAACTTGTCTCCTGCTTGAAATGTCAGTTAAATAATAAAATATGTGGAATGCCAATAAAATTTAAAGTATTTTTTATTAATTTTTTTATATATTAAATATATTTGGTTTGAACTGGCTGTGTATTTGTTATATATATATATATATATATATATATATATACACATGTTAATCTGGTTCAAACGTTTAATTTGGTTTATAGAGAATTATTTTGCCATATTTGACATTATTTTGCCGAGAATTAATATGAATAGACCAATTTAAATTGATTATAAGTTTTGAATCTATTTATTTATTTATAAATTTGTGTATTTGTGATAGGAAAAACAAAGACATTATGTATCATCTAGAATAATTAAATTAAATAAGGCTGAAACCGCACCTTTGAATGTTAAAAAAAAAACCTTAAAAGTCCAAATTCTTACAAGTAGCCTCCTTCTTAATTATTTTTTAAATCATATCCACATTACAAATGCCTCACTTTTTTAAATCAATTAAATACAAAACAAAAATTCTTACACATCAAATTTTGCTCAAACTAAAACCATTTCAATTATCAATAATTAAGGTAAAACATAGCAAGGAGAGCAAATCCCTTCATGACGAACAGATTTAGTTTGTAAACAGCTGATTGCTGGAATCGAATTTGAAGATAAAAAATAAAATAGAATAAATTTAAGAAAGAATTGGGGAAAAAATAAAAATAAAAATGTAAACTACCAAATGGCAAAAGAAGGGTGAAAGTCCCTTCGACAGCCACGACCACTTGTAAGAGATAACTGAGTCAGTGAGTTCGAGACTGTCCTCGCTCACGGTCTCCACGCTTTCCTCAACCAATTCGGTCGTTTTCTGTCAACCGAATCTAAGTTTAGATTGCCCAAAAGATTCTCTAGCTTGTTCTCCCAATCACCCTCTTCCTAAACTAGCACGTTAATAAAAATGTGAAAAATATAAGTATTGTGCTTCAGCAGGTTGGTTAATGGCGAAAATGATGCTGTTAATGGCTGTCAATGGCTCATCATAAATTAAGGCCGAGTAATTTGTGACAAGAAGTGGGCAAAAGCCGACTTCTCCCACCACCAATTCTTCTTTCCAGACCCTTCTCCCTTGTTAGGGGGAGTTTGGCATCCGTTTCTTCTGAGTTTTCATTCATTTTCTGTCTCACTCTTTCAGTTGGTTCAAGGTGAGCGTCCTTATCTGGACTGCTTTCTGTCTAGTTTTTAGGTTTTCAACTTCTTTTTGGCATTCCAGAATCCAGGCACGCTTCGATTTCTGTTCTTTCTAGTTGTTGTACTACTCCTTTTTGTATCTAGCAACAGTGTTGCTTTCTGTTTCTTTTTAGTTTTTCGATTGTCATCTTGTCTTGAGCATATCATTTTGGAGTTTTAGATCCTGGGTAGGCTTTAATTTAATTTTTTTTCTTTTCTGGTCGTTGTATTATTCTTTTTTTTTAATCTAGTATAGGTAGTTGCTATTTGAGCAAGTCAAACTTCACGGTTTTGTGTCCAATTGAGGACTTTTGCTATTATTCTTCCCCTTGAAACGTTGGTTTTTATTTCTGAATTGAACTATAGAAACGACGAGATCGTTTGCTCTGATGTATCTGGCTGGTCTGCTGCACGTTTAGTTTCGTACTGAGAGGAAGTAATAAGACTTTTATGGATGTGGATATTATAGTTATTTCTGAAAGTTTTGATGTTAGTCGTCATATACAGCCTTGACTGCGAGAGGGAAATCTTTGCTGGATAATTTAGTTTGAGTTTACTGTGACATGCTTTTTTCTCAGGCGCCTTTTTACTGTATGACAATTGATGTTTTCCTACTAAAACTATTTGTATGATTGAATCCTGTTTTTGATTGTTTTCATGGGAAAGAGAGTGAATACCTGTCGAAATGGCTACTGGAATGGCCCCGGCTTCCTTCTCTGCCATGAAAGCCAGAGATAACAGCTTGAACCGGGAAAGAAGTTTGGATTTTGTGAAGGTTAAGTGCTTACCTGATTCGCGGAGAATTAAGCCCCATAAAGTAAGAGCTTTCACTGTCAAAAACTCTAATCCTGGTCAAGAAACAGTTGAATTACAGCCTGCTTCGGAAGGAAGTCCTCTCCTAGGTATAAAACTGCATCTACCTTATATATTTCGTTGGATTGTTGGTTTTTTTCAGTCAACGAACCTGAGTCCTTGATATTCATGGATATGAAATCATAAAAAGCAGCCGACGTATTTCCTCAGTTTCATCATTAAGCATAAGAACACGTAGTACACTATGAGTGTGCTAGTTTTCATTGTGTAATTTGTTATCCTTTTTTTTTAAAGAAAATACTCTTATAAATGGTAAATCCCATCATGATATTTTTATATTTATCTTGTGTGATTCCATCTTTAATAATTTACATGTAAAATTTTCAGTTCCGAGGCAGAAATATTGTGAATCTACAAACAAGACTGTCAGGAGAAAAACTCGTACTGTAATGGTGGGAAATGTAGCACTTGGTAGTGAACATCCGATCAGAATACAAACAATGACGACTTCAGATACCAAAGATGTTGCAGGCACTGTTGAACAGGTTAGCTATGGTTCTCCAAGGATCCTCACTTTGAAAAAAATAATAATCATGCTTCTCTTTCTCATTTTGCGAAAATTATTTTATTTGTGTTGTTAGGTAATGAGAATAGCTGATAAAGGAGCAGACATTGTTCGTATAACTGTTCAAGGGAAGAGGGAGGCAGATGCATGCTTTGAAATAAAGAACACTCTTGTACAAAAAAAGTGAGTTGAAGTTGTGTGTTCTTAGTCTTTGTTGGATGATTATTTCATTCACACTTGTTTCTAATTGCTTGGAAACTTCCATTTGCTGCAGTTATAACATACCTCTGGTAGCCGACATCCATTTTGCGCCTTCAGTCGCATTAAGGGTTGCTGAATGCTTTGACAAAATTCGTGTAAACCCTGGAAATTTTGGTAATATTTCCGTCCTGTTGGCATTAAATCTTATTTTGCATGCATATACATTTGAATGGTCTTACATTGTAGCCACTGCTTCAGCTGACAGGCGTGCTCAATTTGAAACGCTGGAATACACTGAAGATGACTATCAGAAAGAGCTTGAGCATATTGAGAAGGTGAACAAACTATGACTTGCTTTTATGCATCCTATTTTTTGGGTCATCAACTTCCCTTGACGTGATTGTTATTCATTGTATTCCTTTATGAGCACTGCTTAAATCAAAGTTTTTCTGGAAATGAGTTATAAGGCTGAGACTCAGTGTTTCAAATGCTGAGCAGGTTTTCACTCCTCTGGTTGAGAAATGCAAGAAGTATGGAAGAGCCATGCGGATTGGAACGAATCATGGAAGCCTTTCAGACCGGATTATGAGCTACTACGGGGATTCACCAAGAGGAATGGTAGACATAAGCATCATGTCTCTCTTTTAGCATGTCCTTGGAAAGTGGGTCATTTGCATATCTGTAATCATAATTAACTATGGCGTCCTTGATGCCTTGTTCATTAATTAAACAGGTTGAATCTGCATTCGAGTTTGCAAGGATCTGTAGGAAGTTAGACTTTCATAACTTTGTTTTCTCTATGAAAGCAAGCAACCCTGTCATCATGGTCCAAGCATACCGTTTGCTCGTGGCTGAGATGTATGTTCAAGGTTGGGATTATCCTCTACACTTGGGAGTTACTGAAGCTGGTGAAGGTGAAGATGGACGAATGAAATCCGCAATTGGTATTGGGACACTTCTTCAGGTCTGTTTCTTTGATAAAGACTTTTCAATTGATAGTTCAAACACAGTGACCGCCATACATAATTTGAATTATATAACCGTACAGGATGGTTTAGGAGATACAATCAGAGTCTCTCTGACTGAACCACCAGAAGAAGAGATTGATCCATGTCGAAGGCTTGCAAACCTTGGTATGCAAGCAGCACAACTTCAGAAAGGAGTGGTAGGTTTTATTCTCTTATCTTTATCTCTTAAATTGATTATTTGGATACTCCCATATGTTTTTTGATCTCTTTAACTCTATCCTAAGGCTCCATTTGCGGAAAAACACAGACATTATTTCGATTTCCAGAGGAGAAGTGGCCAATTACCTGTACAAAAAGAGGTTAGCTCTATTAATCAGATTCCTCTAGTTCCCCTTTTTTAACGTGTGACCTTTTTAGGTATATATTCAGTTACCAATTTTGGTGTATATATTCAGGGTGAAGAGGTTGATTATAGGGGTGTTCTGCATCGTGATGGTTCTGTTCTTATGGCAGTATCTCCAGATCACTTAAAGGTAAGCTGATTCTGTACTTCAGTCTCAAAGTTCAGATTTGTTGTAAAAATTTTGACAGAGGTTTGTCCGAAATTATGTTTATTTTTTTAATTTTTTTCAGACACCTGATCTTCTTTACAAGTCACTTGCGGCAAAACTTGTGGTTGGGATGCCTTTCAAGGTATTTATTTTTGTAGATAGCTATAAAAGCTATTTTTCTTGACAAAATCTAAATTCTTTGGTTCTATTGTTTCACTGCTGTAGGACTTAGCAACAGTTGACTCTATTCTTGTGAGGGAGTTACCTCCAGTAGATAATGTAGATGCAGTAAGGATTTTCTGACTTTGTTTATTCTAAGATATCAAACATAGCATAAAAAGGTCGCTATAATTTTGTATAGAATCTCTCTTGACATCAATGAGTTATTAACGTCCAGAGGCTGGCACTCAAAAGATTGGTAGACATAAGCATGGGAGTTCTCACTCCATTGTCAGAGCAGCTTACTAAACCATTGCCCAATGCTATAGCTCTCGTCAATCTTAAGGAACTGGCAACTGGATCTAACAAGCTCTTGCCTGAAGGTAAATTTGGGATTATGGTCTTTGTTAATCAAAGTGATTTTAACTTAACATCTAATCTCTGCTTTTACATCTGCCCCTCACAGGCACACGTGTTGCAGTATCTGTTCGAGGTGATGAGCCTTTTGAGGAGCTGGATATCTTGAAAACGGTGGATGTAACTATGTTGCTTCATAGTATTCCATACTCAGACAAAAAAGTAGGAAGAGTTCAGGCTGCTAGGAGGTAAAGGCTTAGCATTGTATTCAGCTTTTATGTGTGCTTGTTACTTTAACTTGAACTTGGTCATTGCCTGCTAGATTTGCAGCTGACAGTTTTTTTTTTTTTTACTGTCATTAATTTTATTTTCTGCAGACTATTTGAGTATTTAGGAGATAATGACTTGAACTTTCCAGTGATCCATCATTTACAGTTTCCTGAAGGCATTCACAGGTAATTATGCTAGTATTTTTTCCTGAATGAGATAAGCGTACAGGACTTGACAAAATATATTCATGCTCTATATCATTGTTTTCTAGGGATGATCTTGTCATTGGAGCCGGTAGCAGTGCTGGAGCTCTTTTGGTTGATGGCCTTGGAGATGGGGTCTTCTTGGAAGCTCCAGGTCAAGATTTTGATTTCCTGAGGAACACATCATTTAATTTACTCCAGGGTTGCAGAATGAGGAATACCAAAACTGTGAGTTGGAGCTTACTTTCAGCAGAAATTATTGTATAACAAGAAAGAACTTAATAGACTAAAAAACGTGTCTGAATGCAATTTGGATCACTTTGCCATCTTGGTTTCTTACAGGAGTATGTTTCATGCCCATCCTGTGGAAGAACCCTTTTTGATCTTCAGGAGATCAGTGCTGAGATAAGAGAAAAGACATCACACTTGCCTGGTGTCTCGGTATGTATGATTGAACTTATTGAAGCTCATGACAAACTATTAGACAATTGTGACTAGTTTAAACAAGTTCAAAATGGTTATTTTTAGTAGTAAGCGGGAAGATAACATTATTTATTTGAGAATGAAGTGCAGTCAATTGACATTAATTCCTCCTTATGAATAGTTTCTATAGGTCTGGCTGATTAGTTATTTCCTGCCCTCAATTTGTCTAATTTTTCTCATGATTCTGCCAGATTGCAATCATGGGTTGCATAGTAAATGGACCCGGAGAGATGGCAGATGCAGATTTTGGGTATGTTGGTGGAGCTCCAGGAAAAATTGACCTCTATGTAGGAAAGGTTAGTTCGCATTTCCTCATGCAAGGTATTTTTAAGCTTTCTTTCGTCGATTTCCTAGGAGGCGGCTAGTTTAGAAGGTCAAATCACTCAAATGAGGTTTACTAGTTAGAACAATCAGAAACAAAGCAAGAGCGAAACTTAGAAATATTGGAAGACAGCTTCACACATAAATTGTACATCCACTTATTGGGTTCTCAACTGCCCGAAAACACCTCTAGGTAGCCCTGGTGCCTCTGAACATTGCCTTCTTGTGAAGTCTTCTTTTTCTTTTCTTTTTTATTTCAATGCCTATGTGCATTTAAAATGAGGATTTCTCATCCGGATGCTATATTCTAAATTCTGAAGTTGTTCAAGACTTGAGACTATACGAGATTGGGCAATTGATTTTTTTCACCATGTGTAGCACCTTCATGTTCCAATAGCTCATCTGGATACCTTATTCTGTTTGCCTTTTTCAGACGGTGGTGCAGCGGGGAATTGCTATGGAGAATGCTACCGACGCATTGATTCAGTTAATCAAAGATCATGGTCGCTGGGTAGATCTGCCTACTGAAGAGTAAAAATCTTGTCCTCTGGTACTGCCATAGGATTACAAATGTACAAAAGAGCTAAAAAAACATTACACAAAAATGAACAGCAATTTATGCAAATGGTGGTCATAACGTCGTAAAGTGTATCTTCATAATCTGTAATCCACATGATGTAGCTCCAATTGCAGAGATTCAATTGCCATATTCAAATGCATAGCTCTGATGAGATAGTAATAAGTAAACGAGGCTTTACACTATCACTTTGATTTCCAATTTTGTTACGGGCAAAACACATGGGAGAACAAAGATTTGAGTTTTCTCACGGCTTACAAGGAATTTATTTTCGCAATTTCAGTTTTAGCATATGGTTTTACATCGAGTGGAACCACTCGACTCTTTCACCCCGGTCTAGAATGATGGTAGAGGACACAACAAAGTTGGCTGTTAATGTAGATCGTTTTATTGACCTGATTCTATGAGTTCGCCCTTTGCAGCTCAAGGGCATAAATTAAGAGATGGAAAGAAGCCATGTTTCAGTTTCATGCTTAAATAGTTGGGAAGAAAGCATTAACATCAATAAACATCAAGTTTTCATGGTTGACATACCTCGCATATCAGCAATATTTTAGCAAATTAAGAGAGAAGATACCAAAGATAAAATTAACACGGGGGCGTGCATGACACCACTTATTTTGAACAATAGCAATAGTCTGCGGTATTACAGAGTATACAACAAATGACCACACCTCACCCCACATATTCAAGTTTCAACTACAAAAATTAATACAAAAGCCATTCAAAGAAAGCTCCACGGAGTTTGACATAAAACATAAAACAGCACTTCAGTTTTTGATGGTGGTAACATGCTTCAGAAGCATTTGAACGACGTCGTTGGATGTGGTAGATGCTTGAGATTTAAGATTGCAAATTTTTTCCTCAGTTTCCTGTTCCAGGCGCTTCACATTTGCACCTGAGTCTCCGCTGCTCTGTTGGGTGAGAAAAGAATAGTCAAGCAATTGATAGGCAATAAACCACGCAACAAAAGTAAACCAATAAGAATCATGCTACCTCTGCAACCTTCTTCTGAAACCGCGCTTCCACTTGGGCTCTATATTGGGCAATCTCCTTCTCTGCCTCTTCCTTTGCCTGTTTCAAGCGAGCCAATTTGGCTAAAAGCACAGATGTATGAAGCCTTAGCAAGCCATTTAAAAAGCATATGTAGCAGGCAATATAAATAGGATATGTGAAATTGAACATGACAAGAGATCCATTTCATTAGAGCAAAGAACCCAAAGAAGTTTACCATTTCTTGCAGCATTTACAATATGCTGGGCCTCTTGCTCGGCAGCAAGTAAGAGCTGAATGCCGCCTTGCCCACCCCTGCTACTCTCCATGATTCTGAGTCGATATCTCTACCAGATCTAGAACAAAACATGAAATATCAAACTCCAGTGAGCGCTGGATAAAAAAACAGAACTGACAAGGTAACGTTGAAATAGAAGTCTAAAATCCATAAAGTAGAAATGACAAAGTTTTGATGCCCGGATGCCAAAACTCCTCTTTTAATCGAGCCTGGGACGACAATTCAAGATATCCAAAGAAGAGCATGAGTATTGTTGAAGTTTGATATTCCTACGCTCAATTACTTGGGATGGTGGAGGGGGAAAAGGAAGGTTAAAGCACCATCTTATCCAAGTATGGACAATGAAAATAACACATACAAAAACATAGAAAGTATCATTACCCCTCAAAATCATTGAATCATAAAAAGCAAACACAAACATAGTCAAATGTTCTAGTAAGTACTTTCCGAAATCCACATGGATGAGTGCAGTATATCTACCTATCCACAAATAAATATTTCACACAACATAACAAACCATTTATAATCATCATGTCTCCCTGAACAAAAAAATCTTCTTCTACTTCTCGATCGACCCAATTCCAAATAATTTGGATCTGGCACATGGATTCTATAATGCCAAACAACCATCTACATCAGATCCTTACTATACCTACCCATCTACAAATAAATAGCTACAAATCTTCTTCTTCCATGTCCCGAATCGAGCCAATTCCAAATAATTGGACCCCGCACATGAATTCTATTTCTATTGCACTAAATAAATAACAATATCATAAAAATTATAACCACTGTTCGCCTTCTTCTCTAACACCAATCTTTATCCTTTATCTCTATAAACACAACTCAATCCTAACAACATTTCAAGAAAACTTCCAAGCCCAGGCGACTTAAAACTACGAGCATCTGCCGGCATCAATCCAAAATTCCATACAAACTATTTGTTTTTTTAAAAAAAAATTGAGCTGATCCACCAATTCTATCAGAATCAGCGACCATTTAGACCGAAGATCCAGAAACAGCGTCTGATCCCAAAAGGGGAACGCTGATTAATTCTCAAAAAAAAAAGAAGTGAGAGATCACAATCATGAAACGTCAAGCAAAAAGCAACTATTTTTGCAGATCAATTGGGGAAATATGGAGTGAAAAAAGAGTAAAGAAGACGAGACCTCGTTGGGAGGAGATGCGGCGATGGCACCTTCGATTGATAGGAGACAGCTCGGGGAGGAATCGGGCGAGAACCAGAGCGGTAGAGGGGGTATGTGCCTGTGTGGGACTGGGCGCCGGTCGGACGGACGTCGGACAAGGTATGTCCGCGCCGTCCAAATAGAACTTTTTGCCTTTTGAAGGTGCGAGTGCTTAGATTTCAATTTAGTTTAACTCAATTCGAAATTTTATATTTAAGTAGTTGATTTGAATTCTAATCTTACGAATTGAGTTTCAGTAAGTTAATATTTGATTCGACTCGACTCAGTTATAATTTAAATTTAATTCAAAATTGATTCGTAGTTCAATTCAGACTCGTCTCAATAATATAATATAATAATATATATAACATTACATGTCTATTTAAAATATATTTAAAATCGTAAATAAATCTTTTTATTGACAATATACTAGATCAATTACCTATA
This sequence comes from Piper longum, assembly GCA_032619315.1. Taxonomy (NCBI): domain Eukaryota; kingdom Viridiplantae; phylum Streptophyta; class Magnoliopsida; order Piperales; family Piperaceae; genus Piper; species Piper longum. The sequence goes on from JAVDBV010001362.1 coordinate 12,419, forward strand.
ATTATTAATCATCTACTTCTACAACTATTTATATTCTCACAAATAGAGCACTGACAATTAAGAAAAATATTTAAGAAAATTCAAAAATCATTAAAAATATAGCTAAATGACTTCAAATAGAAAATCATTAAAAATATAGCTAAATAACTTCAAATAGGAGTTATATATTTTAGAGTACAAATTACATTACCAATAAAGGAAAGAGATAAATCAATGTCAATTTATTAATACAATATTTACTCATTTCCAAATATGGCATGGATATAATTTTGCATTAAAGATATTTCTTTGGATTCTTCTTAGCCTCCAATTTTTAATTATGATTTTCAAAAAGTTCTTCCATGTCTTATCAACTTATCTAATTAATAGTTATTTATAAAAAAGTATCATATTCTAATTTTTATATTCAAAATTTTCGATCTAAAAGTGAAATAGAATTTTTTAATATCTACTGTTATTGGTTTATTTTTGCATAACATATTCAAATATAATGTATTACAAAAAATAAATAGACAAGCATATTATAAACTTTTATGTGACATTTATAAGCGTTTTCCAAGCATTAAAAATAAGTTCGAAGTTATTGTCAAAATGTTATGTAAAACGGTAAACCGACAGACCACTTGAAGCCACGTCCATATCCACATCATCTATATCTGTTTGCAAAATTTTTTATTATGAAGATGGATGTGGACATAAGTACCAACATTGTATAAATTAATATGAACCACAAAATTAACAGAAAATAAAATAAAATAAAGCTAAAAAGTAAATAAAAATGAAAGTATTTTATATGAATATAAATTTACTAATTTGTTTTGAATGGATCTAGTTTATATATTTTTGAATTTTTACAAGCATACCCCTATTCTTTCACTATACACTTAGAATTTCTAACACAATTGATAAATCAACAAAATATTTTTAATTATACAAAAAATTCCTATTTAAAATATAAGATTAATCTTGAGGCAAAAATAACTTGTATTTATTATTACACTCTAATGATTTATAATAAAAGTTGCATATATAAAAAAAATTATTTAATCACATTATTCAAAACAATAATCATCTTTTAGTCTATATAAACCAATCGAACATTATTCATACTTTAGAAAATACTATTAGATAATAAGAAATCATTTTAACTTTAATTTTGATAAGTTGTGGCACGTCCACGACGCCCGCATCCATATTTTTTATGAACCGTACAAGTTGCCCAGAATTTTAGTGTTTACAAAAATGTCCAGAGTTTGTGCAGACGGTCAGTGGTTTTAGGACACCCTTGTAAGCAAATGCGTCCAAAAGGAACGTCCTCTGTATCTGGTTCGAGTTAACATGGTAGAGCAATTAAGCGCATTTTACTCATCATCGAGTACACTTGTGAGTAGATAAACCATGCTTAATTGATAAACATAAATTAATAACATCCCCAAGCAGAACCAAGTTTAATTGATCCTATTTAGGGAATGGACATCTGAATGTTTGTGTCCGACCGATATCTGAAGCATGTTCAACTGAATTTAATTGACCGAATTAAAATAAATCAAACATGTATATTTTTTTATCCGACCGAACGACCAACCGAATGTCTGATATTTTATATCAATAAAATAATTCTTTTACCATTTTTAATACTAGTATTATATTTTATAAAAATTATAAAATATAATATACAATAAAATTGATATATAATGCCTAAAATAACAAATACATACATTAAAAAAGATAAAAACTATGCTTATATTTAAGAAATTAGAACAATATATTCACATTAATAATCATATCAAATTATTTTTAAAATAATTCAAATAAAAATTTTTCAAGGAATTTAGAACAATATAAATGACAAATAACATCTTTTTACAATAACAACAAATAACAGATATTTCATTTTTTTTATATTTTTTATCAAAATAAGCATATATACCAGATGTCATTTTTTTTTTTGATAATGAACGATCTATAAATTATCCTTCTCTAGGAATCATTTTTTCCCTAGCTTTTATATTTAGGAAAGAATTTTATTGATCTATCTCTGAAAAAAAAATTAGTTTACATTTAGTACCTACTTCCTTCACCAAATAATTACACAAATTTTTATAAATCTAACGCTAGAATTTTTTTTTCATTAGATCCAATTATAAATAATTATTAATTTAATAATTTCCAAACAATATTCAATAATCAACATTCATCAAAATAATTTAAGTATTAATGAGTAATCTTATACTCACAAAAGGTGGTGGTCTGGCGAAGGGCGACGACAGGAGGAAAAGGGTTGGAGGGTGGGGAAGGGCAGCGGAGGTTGGAGGAAAGTGGCGGCAATAGGGCGGGGGAGGGCGACAGAGGGTGGCTAGGAAGAGGGAGGGTGGGGGAGGCCGACAAAGGGTGGC
>JAVDBV010001363.1:0-13803 GCA_032619315.1 Piper longum
AGTCAGAAATCAGCAACCACCAAGACAGCAACAAAGGGGTCTGAATCAGAGAGGGACAATAGCCGTCATGACAGGACAAGAACAGGAACCACCGAAACGGGGTGTTACACCCGTCGCCCGCGCTCATTGCCAACACCCGTCGTCCTCGCACGTCGCCTGTCGATGGTCGCCGGACAGCAACCGCCACAGGCATTGACGACGAAGCCGCTGCCACCAGTGGGAAGTTCCCCATCCCATCCCAACCCTAATCTATCGAGCTCGATTTTTTTTTATTTATATGGTCCGGGTCGAGCTCGGGTCGAGCTCGGTTTTTGTTTTTTTTTTTAGTAACCCGACTCGAAACTCAAAATTATGAAAACTCGACTCGAAACGATTAAAACTCAAACTGAATAAAATTATTAATGAGCCAGTCATGAGTTTTGAAAAACTCGACTCGGACCGGTTTGTGAACAGCCCTATTCGAAACAATACTAGCATTTGGATTTGAAATATATTAAGTCCAATATCGAAACTACAAATATTAATATACGATCGTACTAACTAGGGCTTCAAAGTTCTGATTATTTTTTAATTAGCCTTGGGAAAAAAACATTTCTATTAGATACGTGAATTTTTTTATTTGTCGGATCAATATCTTTTCTTTGATTTCAGAAGAAGAAAAAAAGTCTGTGTTGTTATTAACCTATTGTTATTTTATAACAAGCTCAACATCCTTACATTAGTTTGAGTTGATTTACAAAAATACATGAATTCTCTCAGCATTTATTTTTCTATTTATTGAAGGAAAAAACTACCAAATTTCTTTCAAGGGATCATTATGTTGCATATTGCATTTGGATCCAACGAGAAAACTCGGTTGCCATATTACCTACTAGTGCGTCAACAAACTAGAACGAAGATAATGAGGCTAGTATGGTCTTTTCGAACTCGGACAAGAATCTAATGACTCGGTTACTTTCGAAAGTTCATATTTCCAGCCTGTCTGCGGGTCCTACCTGACTCCTCCGAACAGCTGGTCCCATTGAGGGCCATGGGAGTTGCACGTGGGAAGTCCTCTTGTTCGTTTTAAAAATATTTTTTTCCAAGCTTCATTTTAGACAATATTTTTCTTTTTTTAAAAAAAATGAGTAGCATGGGGATGTGAATATTTTGTCTTTCCCTGTTTTGGTTGTTCATTATGAGGATCGTTTATTTATAATTACAAGGGATTTATGGTTGAAAGTCTCAAACTAATCAAGCGCATCGTTAAAGGTTTTTGTGTTTTAATTACATACAATGTACAACAATTTGTTTATACGCAAAATAGTTTTTTAAAAAGTTTTCTTAATTGAGTTTAAAATTAAACCCCACAGTGAAATGTACGATTACATTGTAGAGAAAGAAGAGATGATGAAGGCCGGGTGGCACCGTTTTGTTTGATGATATATACGAGGTCATAATATTTGATGAATAATTATTGCAAAATCTAAAAAGAAAAATATGTATATATAGCAAACACAGGAATAGGGGCGTCGGAAAATTCAGAATTACCTGTTAGTAAGATTGAACCTTTCAGTCTAGAACGAAACTGGTCAAATTGAACGTCTTAGGCCCAAATATGTATATACAGCAAATACAGGAATAGGGGCGTCGGAAAATTCAGAATTACCCAGTAATAAGATTGAACCTTTCACTCTAGAACGAAACAGGTCTAATTGAACGTCTTAGGGCCAAGTATGAAGGTTCAGCTATTAAAGCAAAGAAAAAAGAAATCCAAGTCCAACAAGGGTTGGAGGACCAATCTGATTCTTCAAACTTTCAAACTATGGAGGACTTGGAATTTTATTCGAACTAAATACCCGACCAGATCAAATATTAAAAGAAGCTTCTCTGATTGTTATCAGATGTACCCCCCTATGCTGGGTCTGTTTTAAATACCCGTCTCTTCTCGTCTTTATTGTCAATCTATGAAGCAGTTTGAACTTCAAACTGGAATTGATTTAACTTGTTGACTTGGGGCCATTTGTTCTAGAACTTGGATAGTTAATGCTCGTCCAAAATTGAGCTCCGCAAAATATATGGTGTAGCTCAGCTATCGACTTCATAATTCGTATATACAAATAAATTGTCTACGAAAGTTAATCATATATCATTTCGGTCTTACATACTTTATTACGGTTGGCGACAGCATGTCCGCTCGTGCAAGGACAAATCTTGAGATAAGAGCTGCATCTCAATTTTCTGTGGCCATCCGCGGATCAATTGAGCTTAAATACCCGTAATTAAAGCTCAGAAGCAGTTATCACGCTCATTGAATAATAGTTTTAAATATCTTATTGTGTCACCTGATTACACTCGATATATTAGGTACTGCCTTTGATTTTATATTATTTTAGTTTATACCTGATTTTTTAATTTAAAATTTTAACAAAATCCGTTTTTTTAATCGGCATATTTAACTAGTATTTAATAAAATGTTGATGAAAAATACATTTTAAAAATTTAATTAAATATTTTATTTATAATTTTCAAATACGATTGAATCTGGTTTGACTAGGTCGAACCTAATATACCTTGTATCAACTATAAATCCACTATGATATCACAATATAAAAAACTTCTACTTCAAAAAAAATACTTTTAGTATATTTATCACCCACACGCATTCACTACCTACATCCTTATATAGATATAAATCATAAGTAGCACTTAACTTTTATTTTATTAGGGCTGCTAATTGAGCGAGCCAGCCCGTGAGCATTTGGTAGTCGGCTTGGTTCAATTCGACTTGAAACTCAACATTTAAATGCTCGAATTCGAACACGACTCAAACTCGAATCATATGAGCCGACCTTGAGTAAGGCCGTGTTTGACTCGACTCGACTCAGTTATAACTCGAACTCGGCTCGATAAAATAATATAATAATATAATTTTAATATTATATATATATATATACTAATAAGTTTAATTGTAACTAGTTATATTTATTTGTCTACAACATAGTTGCACGAATCGGACGATTCTGAGTGGAATCGGCCGATTTATATCGAATCGGCAGTGTGCCGATCCGATTTTGGGGCCGAATCGATCGGCCTCGAATGGGTGCCCAAATTGGCCGAGTTATCCCGATTCCGATCGATTTAAATCAGAATTGGAATCGAGGTAAATCGGTCGGAATCATTTTTTTGTAAATGACTAAAATACCCTAGGCATGATATTTATTAAATTATTTAAGCATGGGTAAATTTAGAATTTTGATTTTAAAAACCTAAAATTACCAGTCTCCGCCGCTCCGCCGCGCTTCCAACCTCTGCCGTACTTCCTCGCTTCCGACCTCAGCTCCGACCGAGATGGTGGTGATGATAAGGCAGTCGTGGCGGCGATGACCGCTGATGTCATCCTCGAGTTCGGCCGCAACGACGGGTAGCTCCGATCAGGCCCACGACCGGCCTCGGCGGTGACGCTGGGCAAAGGGGAAATGTAGATGAGGTCGAGGGGTGGTCTTCGGCCTCACGACGATGGCGACACGGCCCGGACAGCAGCAGAATCAAGCCTGGAACGTCACACGTTTGTGGGGCGGTTCCGGCGGCGTGGCGGCCATATGGTGGCCGGAGACGATCGGGGTGGCGCAGTGACAGCACAGTGGTGATGGGCGCCAATGATCGGCGGCAGGGCGGCGGCGATAGTGGCGACGGTGACAAGCAAACGATGGCAGCGACAGGTTTTGGGGAAAAAGGTAGCGCGGAAAAGAAAAAAGGGTTCGGTGGCAAAGTCGTAAATAAAACTTGACTCAATTCCGTCTCGAATTAAGAATAATAACTAACGCATAATAAATCCTAAAAAAAATCTTAAAAATTTGGGAAAAATCCAATATAACAAAACAAACACTATGACATCCAAATTCATTTGATTTGTTATATGTCGGGTGTGAGTGTTTTTGTATATGACCGATTTAGACCGATTCAGGCCAATTCAATTGAACCGATTCTTGTCTGATTTAGACCGATTCCGATTCCCATGAAAACCGATTCCGATTTATGCAACCATGGTCTACAATAGATTAGCAAAGAAGTAAGATAGTTGAGATGGTAGGTATTCAAGTCCTTGACCTTTGAACCGGTTTTGAGCTCATGAACGAGTTGGGATCGAGATCGAAAAAATTAAACAGTTTATATTTATTCGAGCTTGTCGAGCTCAAACATGTAAAAAATATTCGAGTTGAACTCGAGCATGTATGTTCAAAACTCGTTCAATTTCGAATCGAGTTCAAACGAACTTCAAACTATTCGAGTCAAGTTTGAACACAAGTTAAGCTCACTCGCTCGTTTAATACCCTTTATTTTAAAACGTGGTTGAAAAATAGACATGTAACATGATTTCTTTTTTATTATAAAAAGACGAAGGGCCATAATTGTGCATAAAAAAACCGGGCCTTTTTTGTCTACTTGTCGCTAGGGGTGTAAATGAGCCAAACTTGTTCACGAGCGTTTTGTGTTTAACTCGGCTTGGCTCGGCTCGTGCTTGTTAATTTTGAGGTCGAAAAAATACTTTGCTCGAAATGGATAAACTTGTTAAACAATGGACAGAGCTTGAACAAATGAGTGTTCAGCTCGACTTGGCTCGAAACTCGAATTCGATGTATTCAAACTCGAAAAAATGTTCGGTTCAGCTTAACTCGTAAATACTATTGATGTCACATTGAACTTATATAGTATTAAAAAAATTTTTAATCTTATATAAGTCGAGTACATAAATATTCGCTAGGCTTGAACTCGGCTCGACTCGTTTATATTAAAGTTCGGCTCATTTTTATTAAAGCTCGGCTCGGCTCATTTTTTATTAAGCCAAACTCAAGCACACCCCTGTTCGGCTCGACTCGGCTCATTTACACCCCTACTCGTGGTTGGATTGTCTGCACTGATACCTTATATTCTATTCATCGATGTAGCTAAATTTCTTTATTCTTGGGCCGGAAAAAATTTTATTTATTCTTAATTCCTTTATTTTGTATCCTCATCCAACTGCACATTGATATACCACCAAGAGCAAAAGAATACAAAATAAAAAAGTTTTCTTCTGGGTAACGATCTCCCACCAGACCGAACTCCGGGTAGGTGGGTTGGTGAAGTGAAATTGTAAAAGCCAATAGTTACCGATGGTTGTGAAGTTCGTGTGAGAAACAAGAACATTCATGTGTTAGCCAAATGCATCTGCTGGCTCACCTGTGGAGTGCACATTTTAGCTTCTTTCTAGTTTCTACTAGCCGCTAATGGGCCATCGCCCGCATGCTGGACAATGTTGCGGGCCCAGGTAAGTGTCAGGTTGGTGGCCGAGGTGGTTAGCAATAGAGAATCCATTGCATGCACACAAAATAAATAAGCAATTTGTTTGCATATAGATCAAGAGTTTTTACGCAATTAGATCCCAATCTAATCTTCGATTTCGTGTTTTGGATTCTGTTTCCCGACCAAGGTGTTTGTTAATGGCGGCCAGATTGATCTGGGCTTCGATGGCTGCCTCTCATCTCCGTATCTCCACCTTCTCCAGGGCATTCTCTACTGGTAATTCTCTCTGTGATAATGGGGTAATATTACAATGATTAGTTTCATAGATTTACCACATGTTTTGTCTATTTTGGTGAATTTATAGTTTTAGTTATGTTTGGCAGATTTGGAAAGATGATAAGACATCTCACATTACATTTAATGAAAAAATCCATTAACTTTTACCAATTACCGGTGTATATAATCATCCCTCTTTTGCTGTCCATGCAGTAATTCAGGACTTGAAATATGCTGATACTCATGAGTGGGTGAAAGTGGATGGGACTTCGGCGATTGTTGGGATCACAGATCATGCCCAGGTTTACAATTTGTACCTGCCCTTTTATCCATACTTCTAATTTCTGTACTTTACATGAGCATCTGTGTTTGGATGTATGCCGAATTCTTAAGAGCAAAAGCTTGCAGGATCATTTGGGTGAAGTTGTATATGTAGAGTTGCCGGAGGTAGGTGCCCCTGTAACCCAAGGGAGCAGCTTTGGTGCGGTTGAGAGTGTCAAGGCCACAAGTGAGGTGATGTCCCCTGTTTCGGGAAAAGTGATTGAAGTCAATGAGAAGCTTAGTAATTCTCCAGGATTGGTGAGTTAAGCCTGTATCAAAGATCAGTCTACTTATGTCAATACCACACTAGTTTGTTCATGTATGCATGCAAAGATTTGGCAGCGCAGGCTTATTATATGAAGCATGCATTGCCTAGCTAAGCTTATCTGCTCTTTTTTTAATTTCTTCTTTGGAGCTTTGGTTAGTGGTGAACCTATTTTATCTTGTTTACGCGAGAAATATTTGAGTTTCCAATGTGCCTTGCTCATGGTTTAGGTGAATTCCAGTCCTTATGATGAAGGATGGATCATAAAGGTGGAGGTGAGTGAAGCAGAAGAGGTGAAATCTTTGATGGGCTCGGAGAAGTACTCGAAATTCTGTGAAGTAGAAAACGCCAATCACTGAATGTTTTCTGGTAGCGAGTGCTCATAAATCATATGTAACTTTCAACAGGAGGTGTTATGACTCCAGTTCTTTCCTCGGCAAATTCCTATTCTCAGTGTATGACAATTTGCTCTTGCAAATGTGCAAATTATCTTCTTGATTGTGTCCTCCTTAAGTTGCCAACTGCAATGACTTTGGCAATCCCCATGACGTTGTTTTTATAGGGACTTCTTGAGACAACAATAGTCGTTTTTTCTCCTGCAAAACAACCTGCTTTTGCAAATTTTCTCATCAGAGAGATAGCACAATCTGCATTTGGATTTCTTTATGTGAAAGAATCCCAAAGATTCCACGTCCTTTATTTTTCAAAGGCAATGCAAATCAAAAGCACATTGAATTGAACAGTTCCTGAAGTTGGGTTCATAACTTAATTTAGTAGACAGCTAGCTTGAGCTAAGTTGACAAGTGCTGTGCAAGCTCCCCAGTTATGTATTTATACAATCAAGTTCTAAAGATACTACATGATAACAACACCTAATTCCCCGGGGATAAGAGGTGGGATGCTTTGCTCATTCCTGAAGAAATTGTCCTCATCAACCATACCCTTCACAATTGCCAACTTCCTGAAATTGCCCTTGAAGTACTTCAAGCCCCAGATTTTTGCAGCTGAAAAGCTTGCCCTGCCTTCTTCATTCTGGCCCAAGTCCAGGTCCCTGGCATTGATGTATGAACCTCTTGGGTTCTTTGACACATACATACCCATTTCATCATAGATCCTCTTGATCCAATCCAAACACTTTTTTGCATCCTTCTCATCGTGCCATACTGCTACATATTGTAAGTTGTATAAATTACCCTTCCTATGTGGGAAGGGAATTTCAGACTCCTCAATTTCATTCATCTTCCCACCCATTGGATCAAAAGTCACCGTTCCTGACACTTCTTCCTGCACCATCTTCCACAACTTCATCAGCCCTTCTTCTGGAATTGGATGCTGCACAAAATCATACCTGCCCTTGATGCTGTTCTTGAAAATTTGTGATAGTTCCCTGCTCAGAAGAACATCTTGGGAAGACCCAAGTGGGAATCCTGCATAATAAATACAAGACTCCACCCAACTCATTTCCACACAGTTTTCATGTATAACACCAAGCTCTGGGAGCCTCTCTCCCATCAGATGGAGGAGCTCAACAACACCCCCAAGGTAGAATGCTTTGAAAATGGCTTGGACCTTTTTTGCTGGCTTTTTTTGATCATAAGGCTCTAAATGGACTGTTAGAGAAATATCATCAGGAAGCTTATCTGCAATGTATTGCCATTTATGGACAAGCTTAATTGCATCTTCTTGCAAGCGTTTCTCAATGTTGAAGACGGTAACAACAGGTGAAACGTTTACCAGTTTGATCTTCCATGAGACTATCACACCAAAGCTGCCACCCCCACCTCCTCTGATGGCCCAGAACATGCCTTCTCCCATTGATTTCCTATTGAGAACTCTCCCATGGGAGTCAACCATGATGGCATCCAAGATATTATCAGCAGAAAGGCCGTATTTCCTCACCAAGTTACCAACTCCACCCCCACTGAAATGCCCACCAGCTGCAACAGTATGGCAATGCCCAGCTGGGAAGCCATGGATCCTACTTGACGTTGCAATTGCATGGTACAATTCCCCAAGTGTTGCTCCCGCATCTACCCACGCCGTCGAATCTCCAACATCGACGCGAACCGATCGAAGATGGAAAAGATCAAGGATCACAAATGGATCATGGGAGAGATAGGAGAGGCCTTCATAGTCATGCCCACCACTTCTAATCCTCAAGTGGACACCCTGTTTCTTGCAGCAGAAAATGGAGGCCTGGATGTGTGATTCATGCCTTGGTGCTATTATAAGAAGAGGTTTGGAGTAGGGAGAGTGCAAAAATCTCAAATTTCTTATGGATGATTGAAGAAGAGTGGTGTAAGCAGTTGTGTTTGGAAAGTAAAGTATCTGGGACAAGTTTCTGTAATGTGGGAACTGGTTCTCAAGACAACTGAGCAATGTTCCATTGATTGAAAGTACATCTGAAACAGGGGATAGAAGGAGAAGTGATAGAAGAGTGTAAGACACAGACCTCAAAATTTCCATTAGTTCAGAGCTTGAACTGCTGGCTTATGTTCCAGATTTTATATAACTTGTCAAGTTACCTTGAAAAAAAAAAAGGTAAGTCTCAGGATTCTGGAGTACCCACCTACCAAGTAAGTTGGTCATTGCCCAATGCATAGTTTATAAGAATATGAAAAAGGTTATGAAATTGGTATCTCCCCCAAAAGAATTATACCTCCAAGAAAAGAATATAGACTTTTGCGCCACACATTTCAAAATTTTCCCGGTGGGCAGAGCAAATAATTGCCTTAATTTTGGTAAAGTCAGTAGCATATGATTAAAGATCCTTGTTGATATTTGTATAATTAGTACGCAAACACAGATTACTTCTACCATTGTTATAGATCCCCTCACCCACTCGCACGGAAAAATACAATTATTAATTTTTGATTTTTCGTTTATCATATAATAATGTGATTTTATTTTTTTCTATAAAAATTTAATGAGGTGATTTTCAAATTTCTATTCATAATCTTCTATATAAATGAGAATTTTATTAATGTTAATCAGAACATCATCGTGAGAGTTTTTGAGTATATTTGATTCGTAAAGGGAGAGTTTGAAGTAGTTTTTTATCATTTTAAATTGAAGTTGGGTTCATAATTCAGAGTGTGAGGTTGATCAAATTTTCTTTTGAAGTATATGTTATTTTCTCAATTTGTCATATATTGTATTTTTTAAGAATTGTATCTTTTAAAATTTATTATTGGTGTGATTTGTATTAGAAGAGTTTTCTCAAATTTTATTTGATACTTGATTGTAAGAGATTTTCTTAATTAAAGTTGATCGAGTAGGTTGCTTTCATTCTTCCGAATTTGGAGGAAACTTTTTATCTATTTTTATCTTAGTGTCTCCTATTCATTTAATATTAGTTTTCATTTCATCTTGAGGAGAAATATTTTCTGGGTTATTTCTACTAAAGCGTGTATTTTCCAACAAGCGGTATGAGAGCCTAGTTAGCTTTTGTTCTTTCTTTTGTTTGTTTTGGTTTTGGGTAGTAATTTTTTTGTGTCAAGATGAATGATGAGAAACATGTTAAAATGGTCGCTCTTAAGGGTAAGTCTAAGTGGCATTACTGAAAGGATTGTATGATTGATTATTTATTCACTAAGGATTTATATAATTTAATTCTTGATCCTCTTGAGTCGTCGAGTTCCAGTCCATCGTTAAGTGCTACTCCAGTTGTGACTGATGAATGGAAGGCTCCTTCGATTCCTTCTCCTCTGCCTATTACTAAGGCTGAGTTGGGTGTCACAACTGAATGGATCAAGATGGATAGAAAATGCATGGCTTTGATCATACAATAGTTTGAACATGATGTATATGACTATGTGATAGGAATAAAAATAGTCAAGGAGCTTTGGGATAAACTCTTGTATATGTATGAGAAAGACACTCTTGGAAATAGAATTTCGCTGGTGAAGGTTAATGAATCTTCAGTATAAGGATGAGTTAGAGGTTAGTGACTACATTAATAAGATGTAAGGTATATTAACTCAATATTTAGTTTGAATATGCCTCTTGATGATGTTTGGCAAGCTTGTCTATTATTGAATACTTTACCTGAGTCTTGGGAACCTTTAGTTATTTCTTTGAATAGTTCTCACAAGTAGCTGACTTTTCATATGGTTTCAAGTTGTCTTTTGAGTGAAGAAGTGATGAGGAAAATACAACAAGTAACCTTCTCTAATTCATCTCAATCATTGGTTTTTGAATTTAGTTCTCGGGGAAGATCAAAGAGTAGGAATTCAAGTAGAAGAGATAAGAGTAGATGAAGGTTTAAATCCAGAAACAAGACCTTCAAGTGTTTTTATTGTGATAAAGCCGGCCATAAGAAGGAGAAATGTTACAAATATAAGAAAAATCTAAGAAATTGTAACGTATTTGACAATAAGAGTGATGATGATAATACTGGCAATGTTGCAATAGAAGATATATTAATCATACTTGATGATGGAAATGATTGTTTGACAACTAATGATGATATTAGTTGGGTGATTGATTCTGGCGCATCGTTTCATGCTACCATATGTAAAGATTTCTTTAACACCTATATGACAGCTGATCTAGGTATGGTGAAGATGGGCAATAATAAGACTTCTAAAATTGTTTGTCATAGTGATGTGCATATTGTGACCGATTCTGATTGCAAACTTGTTTTGAAAAATGTGCATTATATTCTTGATTTAAGATTGAATTTGATGTCAACAAGTGTGCTTGATGATGAGGGCTATATTTCACAAATTTCATGTGGCTTATTGAAATTGGTGAAAGGTTTTCTAGTGGTAGTTAAAGGGAAGAAGTGTGCTGGTCTTCATAGGATTATATCTAGTCTGGTTCTCGGGGAGGTTAATGTTACTTCTACTACTCTCACAGCTAATTTGTGGCATAAAAGGTTGGGACACATGAGTGAGAAGGGCCTAAAATTTTTGAAGAAGAAAAACTATCTTCCACAACTTGATGGGACAACACTAAGCTCTTGAGATCATTGTTTGGCTGGAAAACAACGTACGACTTCTTTTGTATCCACTAGCAAAAGGAAGATACAAATACTTGAACTTGTACATTTTGATATTTGTGGTCCAATGGAGATAAAGTCTCTTGGTGGAGTTTTTTATCTTGTCATTTTTATTGATGATGCTTCAAGGAAGGTATGATGTTACTGTTTGAAGAATAAAAGTGATGCGTTTAATATTTTCAAATCATTTCATGTTCTTATAGAAAGAGAAACAAAGAAGACTTTGAAATGTTTGAGAAGTGATAATGAAGGTGGGTATTGTTCTAATAAGTTTCAGGTTTATTTTGACAAACATGACATTCGGCATGAGAAGACTGTTCCCTATACCCCACAATTGAATGAAATAGCTAAGAGAATGAACAGAACAATTCAAGAAAGGGTTAGGTGTATGCTTTCTACAGTAAAATTACTTAAAGGATTTTTGGCTAAAGCTATTTGTATTGCTTGTTATTTAATTAAAAATTCTTCTACACTTGCTTTAGATGAGGATGCCCAGAAAAAGTTTGGACGGGTAGAAAGGTAAAATACACTAATTTAAGGGTGTTTAGTTCTAAAACCTTTGTACATATGCCAAAAGAACTAAGGTCTAAGCTTGATGCTATGACATTTGAATACATATTTATGGGCTATGGGGATAAAGAGTTTGGTTTCAGACTTTGGGATCTTAAGGAGAAGAAAATTGTTTGAAGCTGGGATGTGGTGTTTCGAGAGAATCAGTTTCTAGAGGACTTTGGAAATGAAACAACTACTCAAAGTGATACCCAAGATTATGTTGTGAAGGTTAAAACTTCATTTGCTCCTCCAACGATTGTAGAGGATATTGTTTAAGATGTTGTTGAACAAATTGATGAAGAAGTCAGAAATAACATTCTTATTTCTTTGCCTCATGACAGTGAGGTGAGGATAATGATATTTTTAATGATACAGTTCCTGATGTTGTTGATGAACAAATACATGATTGTGATGGGGTTGTTGATCAAGGGGAGGCTGATGCTACCAGAACAAAATCCGGTAAAATTGTTAAGTCATCCACAAAGTATCCAAAGTCTACTTATGTGACTCTGACAAAAAGTGGTGAGCCTGAAGGCTTCAGTGAAACTCTTAGTCACAAAGAAAGACAAATGGGTAAGCGCCATGAGAGAGGAACTAAAGTCATTGCATGAGAATAAAGTGTATGAGCTTGTGAATCTTCCTAAAAGGGGAAAGGTCTTGAAGAACAAGTGGGTTTATCGGCTTAAACATGAAGAAGGTAACTCACAACCAAGGAGAAGGCAAGACTTGTGGTGAAAGGTTTCGGGTAGAAAAAATGTATTGACTTTGACGAAATTTTCTCACTTGTTATAAAAATGTCTTCAATCCGTTGTGTGTGCTAGGTTTAGCTGCAAGTATGGATTTAGCGGTTGAACAGTTAGATGTGAAGACTGCATTTCTCCATGGTGATCTTGATGAATCAATATATATGGAACAACCTGAGGGTTTTATAGATAAGAAATAGATAGTGTGCAGATTGAAGAAGAACTTGTATGGCCTTAAGCAAGCTCCTAAATAGTGGTACAAGAAGTTTGATTCTTTTATGGATAGTCAAGGCTACAACAAGACTGTTTCAGACCATTATGCATTTATCAAGAAATTTGGGAAGAATGACTTTATCATTTTACTTCTTTATGTTGATGATATGTTGATTCTTGGACAGGATAAATTAAGAGTTGCAGATTTGAAGGAAAATTTAGGCAAATCCTTTACTATAATGGATCAAATTCTTGGCATGTCCACCCAGCGGGATAGAAAAGTTAAGAAAATTTGGTTATCCCAAGAGAAATACATTGAGAAGATTCTTGAGCAGTTCAACATGAAGGAAGCCAAGTCATTTACTGTTTCACTAGGAGCTTAATTCAAATTGAAGAAAGGTGAGCTAAGTGAAACAGAAGTAAATGAAATGAAGAATGTTCCTTGTGCATCTGTTGTAAGGAGCCTTATGTATGCTATGATTTGTACTAGAATAGACATAATGTATGTTGTCGGGCAATAAGGAGACATTTGTCTAATCTTGGTAGAGAGCATTGGCAAGCAATTAAGTGGATATTGAGATATTTGAGAGGTACTTCCAAGCTAGGTTTATACTTTGGGGGAAGTAAACCAATTTGTAAAAGTCTGTCTCTATCTACAACTGAAGCTGAATTCATTGCTTGCAAAGATGTTCTATAGTTGAAAAGATTTTTGAATGAAATTTGGGTAAGTCAAGAGAAGTATGATGTACTTTGTGATAGTCAAAATAATATACATTTGAGTAAGACCTCTAATTTTCATTTAAAGAGTAAACAAATATAGATGTTAGATATCATTGGATAAGAAATGTGTTGGAAAGAAAGTTGTTAGAATTGAACAAGGTTCACACTGACAAGAACATCTCATATATGCTAACCAAGATTGTGACAAAGGACAAACATTTATTTAATCTAAGTAGAGTTGGTATGGAGAATTTTCCTACCACTTATGTCTAGTTAGCTCATGGATTCATGAAGTGGAGGATTTGTTGAGTTTCCCTCACCTATTTTGATAACTCTGTAAAAGAGTCATTATTCAGTGCATTTTATATTGAGTTTTTGTCATGTTTCGAGTAATTGTTATGTCAATTCTATTAGTTTAAGAGTTTATTAGATATGATTAATAAAAC
>JAVDBV010001365.1:0-14145 GCA_032619315.1 Piper longum
CTCTCCCATGGCAACCCTGCGTCTGGCTAGCAGCACCGCCGAAGGCGACCCCGACCTACACCCAAGGCGACCCAGTTTCTGGCCAGCAACACCCCCCAACCAGTCCCCTCTTTTCTGCACAACGACCCAACACAAGGAGAAGAGAAACCCACACCGTTACTGGTTGCAACACCATGAGTTTGTGACTCCCTTTTCATGGTGTTGTTGCTGCAAGTCAGCAGGTCGTGCTTCCTTCTTGGCATGCAATTTCAATGGAAATTCAATCTATCTACATCACCTCTTGCACAAGGACGTTGATGCAGCAACTTGGACAGTAAATGCACATGACTTCATGCAACAACCGTTACTTACAATCCATGAACGGATTTCCAGTTTTTATTTCAGTTTAATCTTTCCTTTCTTGTTGATTTAAACTTTAATTCCATGATTATCAAGTTTATTGTTCAATTCCGATATATGTATGCATGAAAACTTAGAAAAAGAAGAAGAGGAAAATTACCTGAGCAAGGAGGAAGCCGGCGTATGTCGAAGGAAAATCATGAGAATGACGCCCCCCTTCTCCTTATAATATGAAATGACGGCTAGGGTATGTGAAAACACACTTCACTCGTGTTTCCCTTAGCCGGGTAAACGGGTAATTGATACGGTTCACTTAACTAGTTTAAACGGTTAAATGGGATGGTTCACTTAACCGGTTAAACGAGTAAATAATATGGTTCACTTAACGGATTAAACGATACTTAACTTGTTAAATAACACCTTACACTTAACCGGGTAATTAATAATTAACCGGATAGGGGGTAAATAATTTAAATGGAAATATTAATTTTTTAACATTCGATCCTACACCATCGACTATTTATTATTTTTTTATTTTCAGGTCTTTACAATTATCAACAACTACTATTTGTCAATGCATTCGACGTATGCATACACGAAAACTAAAATAGGGAGGGGGAGATGTCCAAACCAAAAGAAAGAAGGGAATAAAAACCAGTGACGGGGAAGAAGAGATGAGGGAACGATGTTTACTGTGGAAAGGAGGATAGAAAAGAGAATAGGCGATGACAGGGAAGGACTTGCCAAACTCTTCAGTTTTAACTTAACAACCAACAACCCACTAATGTTAAGATTTATAGGAAATCCTCTAACTTCAAATCATATCATATCCCAACCTGAGCCAATCCACCCAACACCCTTAAAACTCTATTCTAAGCACCTCTCACAGCCAGCCTTTCTACAAAGATTGGGCCATGGGTTGGCTATTCAACCATAGCTGACACCCTATGAAAAACTAAACTTTTTAGGGTTTTACAACCTCCCCAACTTAGAATGTTTTTATCCTCAAAAATATTATAACAACTAAAAGAATGATTAAGATTAATTATTACCTTAGTATTCCAGCCAACTAGAGGTTTCGCCTTGTTGGGAAAACAACCGTGCATGATATGTAGCATATATCGCAGCCTATTCAATTTTGTAAGGTTGGAGTCGTCTAACTCTCATCTTGATATTGGGCATCAAAACCCTATGAAAATGCTCTAATGCGATAGCTCCATCCAGTCCATGTCGAGGCAGATCAAAATTGTGAAATAGTAGCCATCACGAGGGTTGGTTCACTAATTCGGCATCAATCTCCTTGTGAGAAACAACACTATAGGAAGGGTTACTAACTGACCCTGATCCCTCACTCATTTTCTACATGGCAAGAATGATTTGTCTTTGGGTTAATATTAATTGTAGGGGTAGACCAATTTTTTAACTAATTATCTAGTTATAGTTACACTTGTAAGCAACATTGAACTTTGATGAGATAAAATATATTTATTTATTTATTTATATTTCATCCATCCAATCATGCGAGTAGAATTTACAATAACATTATTCTACAAACATGATAGAGTACTTTTTCAACATTTCCTTCTTAGTTTTCCACATGGCTTCTTCTATACTATGATTTCTCCACAATACTTTCTCTATTTTCTTTATTTTGGAGTGTCTTTATTTCTCCTGTCAGAATGCAAATCAGCCTCTCCTCATAGGTTAAATCTTATTATAGCTCAAGTCTTCAAAATCTGGAATTATGTGTCCTTCATCATGTATATATTTCTATAGCATTGACAAATGAAAAACATTGTGCACTCCTACTAAGCTTGGTGGCAATGCTAATCTATATGCACAAGTTCTAACTTGATCCAGGATTGTGAATGACCCTATGAATGTTGGCTTCAATTTTCATGATGTTCTAAATCTAATCACCCCCTTCGTAATAGATGCCTTTTAAGGACACAAGCTCCCCAATTTGGAAATCTAGGTCCCTTCTTCGGGTATTAAGATAACTCTTTTGTTGATCTTAAGCTTCCTTAAGGCTTTAGTGAGTGATCTTGACCTTCTCAGTTGCTTCCCCCACCATCTCAGGCCCGACTATAACTAATTCAAAAAACTCGAGCTAGCATGATGGAGACAAGCAAGGCCTATCATACATGGCCTCAAATAGTGTCATCCCAATACTAGCTTGGTAAGAGTCATTGTAGATGAATTCTGCCAAGGCTACGTGTTTCCCCCATGTCTTTTCGAAAGCTTTCTAAAAATGTGAGGTGAATAGGGGATCTTTATCAGAGATTATCTCATTGGGAATCCCATGCAACTTAACAAGATTATCGACATACAATCCTGCCAGGTATTCTGCCATCTTCGTTGATTTTTGTGGGGATGAAGTGGGCTGCCTTAGTTAGTCGGTCCACAACCACCCAAATGGAGTCAGGCTTCCGTTGAGTCTTTGGAAGTTTTGCAATAAAATCACAAGTAACACACTCCCATTTCTAAGTGGGTATTTCTAAGGCTACAATAGTCCACTTGGAGTTGATGTTGGGCTTTGATTAATTGACAAGTCTGACACTTAGAGACAAATCCACAATATCCTTTTTCATTTCATTCTAATCCTTAAGTAGGCTCACTTTAATTCCTGATACATTTTAGTAACTCCATGGTGTATTGAGAACTTTGAGAGATGTGCCTCCTCCAGGATGTTACACCTTAGTGCATCATCCTTGGGTATACACAACCTCCCTCTAAATCTGATCATACTATTAAAATTAAGTATAATGTTAGAAATCTTTTCTATCATCTCATTCATCTCCTCCTCATCCATTTGTGCTAGCTTAACACAATCAACCAAGTCATTGGAAATGATAAGGTTTGCTAGTAACTTTGCTAGTTGCTCCATACGGTTAATAGCCACTGCTTCTACTGGCATAGCCCGAAGTCTAGCTAGCTGTTGACCCTTGTCTACCTTGCCTTTCTAACTCCACGCGTTTGCCACAACGTTCGTCTTCCCTAAGTGGTATGATAGTTGTAAGTCGTAATCCTTCAAATATTCCATCAATCACCTCTGCCAAAGCTTAACGTCATTTTAAGTGAAGATATTTTTGAAATTCTTGTGGTCAATGAAGAATTGAAACTAGGCTCCATACAAGTAGTATCTCCAAATCTTAATGGAAAAATAGTTGTTGCTAGCTCCAAATCATGGGTTGTATAATTTTGCTCGTGAATCTTCAATTGACGAGAGACATAGGCCACCACTTTGCCTCCTTGTATAAGGATACATCATAGACCTAACAAAGATGCATCACTAAAGACTACAAATCCTTCATTTCTATATGATAAGGTCAAGATTGGTGGAGTAGTTAGACTCTTCTTAAGAAATTGGAAACTCTCATCACACTTACTGCTCCATTCGAACTTGACTTCCTTCCTTATGAGCCTCGTCATTGGCGATGCCACCAAGGAAAAATCTTAATTTAATCTCCTATAGTAGCCCACTTAACCAATAAAACTCGTGATGTCGATGACTAACTTGGACTGTAGCCAATCAGTGACTGCTTTCACTTTAGATGTCTACTACAACTCCACCCTTTGAGATGATATGAACGAGGAAGTTCACCCCCTTCAACCAGAAGTCGCACTTTGAGAGCTTGGCAAATAGTTAATTCTCCCTCAAAACTTGAAGAGCAATGTATAAGTGTTTTTCATACACCTACTCATTATTTGAATATACCAGTATGTCGTCTACAAATACAACAATAAACTTGTCCAAGTACGGGTGGAATACTGTGTCCATAAGCGACATGAAGGTTGTTGGTGTATTTATTAGACCAAGAGGTATAACCATGAACTTGTAATGTCCATAATAAGTTCGAAAAGTTGTTTTGTGGATGTGTAACTCCTTTACTCATAGCTGGTGATGAGTGGACTGCAACTCTATCTTGGAAAATACTCCCATTGTTTTTAGCTGATCAATTAGGTCCTCAATCCTCTGTAAGGAGTACTGATTCATGATTGTCACATGATTGAGTTGGCAGAAGTTAATACATGGCTAGAACAATCCATCCTTCCTCTTCACTAAAAGAATAGGGGCTCCCCATGGTGAAGTACTTGATCGGATAAAACTTGTTTCCAACAACTTCTCAAGTTGACACTTTAACTCTTTGAGTTTTGTTAGAGCCATGCAGTAGGGTGCTTTAGAAATGGGTATTATTCTAGGTGCTAGGTCAATGACGAACTCCACTACCCACTTAGGAGGTAGCCCTAGGAGTTTGTATGTGAACACAACGGGAAACACTGCTACAATAGGGATCATGTACAAATCTTTAGGATTGGACTTAGACTCAACTAAGTTAGCCATAAAGGCTTTACATCCCTCAGCCATCAACTCGATGGCCTCACCTATCGACACGATATAAGAAGATGGATCAAGAAATGA
The DNA here is from genome assembly GCA_032619315.1 of Piper longum. Classification (NCBI taxonomy): domain Eukaryota; kingdom Viridiplantae; phylum Streptophyta; class Magnoliopsida; order Piperales; family Piperaceae; genus Piper; species Piper longum. The sequence continues at coordinate 4,763 of JAVDBV010001365.1, forward strand.
CCCTCGAAAAATGACCACCGTCTTACAATTACAAAGTTTTCTCACCACTCTCTTACCTTCATAGTCAAGAAAAGCCTGGTGTGTAGATAGTTAGTCCATTCCCAACGGTGCATCACACCCTTTTAACCCATACATAATAAAGTTCCACACATAGGGCATTTCCAATATATCTAATGATAGCTTAGTCACTCCCAACTTGGTGACTTCACCATCTCCCATTGTAGCAATGACTCTATAGGATTTAAATAATGGGAATGTTTGAAGTCCTAGGCTCTTAACTAATTGGAATGAAATGAATGAGTGTGTACACTCGGAATTAAATAAAACAACTACAATGACTCCTTAGATTAGAATTGTACCGCGAATGGTGCATCCATCCTCCTCAACGTGTTCAACTTGAGCCACATAGATCTTCGCCTTCCCCTTGTCTACCAGCTGTACAGGTGCTGGATAGTGGATAGGAGCTCGTGCCTTACCCTTCTCAAATTGCTCTTGCTACTACTTCAAAGGCTGACAACCCTCCTTCTACAAGTGTCCCATCCTTCTGCAATTGTAGTGGGGATCCTTACATTTCCCCGAATGCATCTTGTTGCAACTAGGGCACCATCTTAGTAGGGTATCCTCACGCTTCCTCTTAAGGTTCCCCTCCATGTTACCCTGGTAGCTCTATTGCTACTATCCCACTAGCTTGTTCTAGTTATTGAGAGGGTTGATATTCTTGTGTTGTGAAGTAACCTTCCCCTACTTCTAGGCATGGTCGTACTCCAACACCAACTTTTCAGTAGTGGCTGAGTCAATCACCTCGGTCATCATACTCCTCAACACCGTAGTAATCTTACTCCTCAATTCTGGCTTTAGCCCCCAAAATAATTTGTCAACTCTAGCCTTTTCGGTTGCCATACCCCATGTGCAAAATGCTCCAACTACAAAAACTTCTTATCATACTTCTAGACTGAGTCCTCCACTGGACTAGGTTAGCAAACTCTAGCACTTTCTTCTAGACAATGGGCAGCAGGAAATATTGTCATTGAAGGCTGCCACAAATTTCTCCCACATAATGGAAGAGATCTTACGTCGATGAAATGTGGTTTTCTCCATTGACTTTCACCAGTAAAATGCTTCCTCCTAAAGCATGCACTTTGCCAATCTCACTTAATGGCAGTGGGACATGGATAGAGCCCTAAAAGTTTTTTTCATGATGTCTTCCAGATCTCAGCCTTCATCAAATCAGTCCCTCCAACAAATACATCCGATCCATTCTTCCTAAACTTTTCCTTAGTATAGCGGTCACTATCATCAAGAACTGGTGGTACCACTTGTCGGACTAGCGGTAGGTCAAGGTTCGGAGCACCCCTAGCATGCTCGAGTCAACTAAACCAGTCCACCATTGGGAACTCCCCTGACCACCGTCTATGGGTTACACTAGGACCCGCCACTGAGTTTGAGGCTCTATTCCCACCTACCACTCCCAGCAACCGCTTGGCAATATTATGACAAGCCGAGTTAGTATTTGTTGAAGCCTGTGTGAGTCCTTCTATGGCTTCAAGGATCTGAGTCAATACATTTTCCATGTTTGAATCAGGTTGAATAGTTCGTCTTGATTGTCTATACAAACCTGCCATCTTAAATGTAGAATTTTTTGTTATAGTTCATTAATATATTTTTTTATTAAGACTTAGGTTCATCAATGAAAAATTTATAGGTTAGCAATGCAAAACATTGAGAAAAGACAAATACTGGACCTTTCAACAAGGTACTTGACTCATAAATTATAAGCTAGTGGGAAACCAAGCTCTAATACCGCCTGTAACAATTTGCCTTAGCTAGCTAGGGGTTACCCAAAAATACAGAAGGACATGCACATGCATCATAACATGGAAAACAATTATACTTGAGGTAAAATATAACGAAAATAGTTTGGAATAATTAAACATGAGATTCAAACATCTTCAAGAAATTATTAAACAGATAAATAAATCATGCTATATTGATGGTTTCATGCAAACGATGAGATGAAATAGACCAACTATGCAAAAATAAGAAAAACAAAGTCCCACGACTCCAAATTGTTTCCCATAGTCCTAATTATAACTCAAAATAATATAAATAAAAAGTCCAATTTTATTTGCCAATTCCTCCAACTATAATCGGTAAGGAAACCACCAAGCACACCATCAAGCATCAATCTCAACCTACTTGCCTATGGTTATAAATCCGTATTAATGATAAAACCACGAAGTCGTATAATTATAAGAAACAAGTAAATATATTCCACATTATTATTTCTCAAGTCTTTAGTGATTATATATACCTATGGTGAGCTCCAATTATGCCGCGAGTAGTGGCTGCCTCATCCAACTACATTCTCATGTATGCACAAATGTTACATGACCCATGGCCTTTAGTAATCGATATTTGTCATTTACTCACCCTTTCATTATCACAAGTGCATAATGAGTTATCATGCGTCGTTGTACCCTGTCACCCCTTTCGGCATGGAGGCAGGTATTTTATTTTTCAATTAATTTTAAAGGTGCATCCCACGATTGCAATCAACGCATGGTGGTCGAATATAGGCAAAAAAAAATATACAATATTTTAAGTAGTTATACGAACCTCAAATTCAAACACAACTGAACCGATGAGCGAGTAGCAAAAACGAATTATAGTTTAAAGAAAAAAAACTAGACTAGATCTTACTCAACAAGATTTAGATAACTATCATAAATGTGACATGAAATAATATCACGCACCAAGGAAAACAATAAATTGAAAAAAAGTTAATTAATAATTATTTTATCAATCAATAAATTTATAATAATATTAAAGCTTTAACCACCCAAAATTTATCAATTTAAGCTTAAACCACCAAATATTTACAAATCTTTTCAAAAAACACAATAATTTATTTTCATCCACTTAAATAAAATTTTGCCCATGACATAAATTAATTAATTATTCAAATCAAGATTCACTCTTAGCCAATGATAAAATAATTATTCAATTACTAGCATATAATTAATTAATAATATTAGTGTATTTTCCTTTACACGTTAATTATTTAACTAAGGAAATTTTATTAAGATTATCGTCCTAGAAATTTAGGTTACTATTTAGACTATTAATTAATATCACACTTTAATTCTAATTAAGAAATGTCGGTTACTTATTCTGTTAAGAATAGCCAGAATACATATTAATAATAATTTATTAACTTTTACTAACTCTAATTAATTATCTTAAAATCAGTTAGATCGTCATATCTAATTGTTTAATATAATTCGTATTGAAATTTAAAAGATATCGCTCTTAAGATTATTTTAAATTATTTAACTTGGTAAAGGTTTAAACTTGATTTATTCTAAGCATGTTATTATGATTCAACGCTTGTGATTATCATACTATTATATTTTAATAATTCATACCTCAATTTACTAATATAATCACATAATAATATAATAACATAATGTTCTTATCTTTATATTTTATTTAGTGATATTATAAATACAAATGATTTAAACACTTAACAATAATTTATTATTAATTATAGTTTAATTGACAAAATATTCATGTAATAGTTATAATACACTCATACACATGAATTCACAACATTTTAACTAACCCAACTGTTATTAGTTATAACTGTGATTCAATTAATAATTAATAACCTCTGATCACATACATGTATTAACTTAGACGTTATCTTCATTACTATAATTAATTATAACTAGTTATTAAATATATTAAATATTATTCATTAATTAATTAACTATAACATACTACAACACAAAGTTGTAGCCAGTTCTCACTTGAATTGATAACCACTGGAATCCAACAATAATAATAAAATAAAACACATACAACAACACAAAACAGTAGTAGCTAGTTCTCACATGAATTAATAACCACTAGAATCCAAAAAAAACTATAAAATAAAACAATGTCGTAGTCCAAGCGGCTTGGCAGGAAAGGGGCAAGCAACCGATGTCCTGCAGGCATCCCCGACAAGAGCAGGGTAGAAGACGGCCAGCCCACCACTTACCTCCCATAGCCGAGGCATGCAACCTATGCAAGGATCGGACCCATCCATGCAAACAACAAACAACCAGTAGCCTTCCCTATGAACCCATGCATGCCACACGATCACCAACTAGAGAAGAAAAAGAAACAAAAAAAAATAGTACTAGTAACAATTATCAACAACTATTCTATGTATTTAAAAACTATGCATGCATAGAAACTAAAATAGGGAAGTGGAGATGTACGGTAGCAAAAGAAAGAAGAGAATAAGATACACCGACAATGAAGAACATATGTACGGTAGCAAAAGAAAGAAGAGAATAAGATACACCGACAATGAAGAACAGATGAGGAATGATGTTTATTGTGGAAAAGAGGAGAGAAAAGAGAAGACGGGGATGGCCAGGAAGGAGTTGCCAACAATTCGGTTTTAACGTGACAAGAGTAAATTATTAACGTCGATGTCTTGAGGAAATCCTCTAACTTCAAATTTATCCTATCCTTACCAGATCCAATCCACCCCAACACCAACTCTACTCTAAGCACCCAGCCTTTCTACCCAAATTGACCCATGGGTTGTTGATTCAACCATGGCTGGCACCCTATGAAAAACTAAACTCCTTAGGGTTTTAGGATGAACCTATTTTCTTTATCAAAAAAAAAAGAAGAAGAAAAAAAAAAGCTTAATGACGAAGTTACATCGGCTAATCTTCCCTACAGGGAGTGGGAAAATGTTGAATGTCGTATAGCACACAAGACTTAACTAGCGAGGATTGTATCTCTCTTCTCAAAGACTCTAGAAAATGACGTGTTCTCCTTTTTGTGCATTGGGCACATCCTTATCTTTCACATTTAGAATCTGAACCAATTTTTCGACTCAATTTCTTGCCATTTCAGGGACGAATGTCGCTCATGAACCCATATTATATATTTTCTTTCTGTGCAATTCATATCCTATTGCAAACTTATGAACGAGAACAAAATTTGCACGAAGCGTCAAAAGTGTAGTCGGATATGTTGGTATAGGGCCAAATGCTTTTTGTAAGGCTGCTTCCATGAATTGGACGCTAATTGCTTTCTCTAAAGAGGCACTAAGAACAAAGCCATATTGGTTGCTCCATTTTTCAATAGGAAATGAAATGATGGTGTTTCATATCATCATCTTCTTCAACTCCCTCGTCCTCTTCTTCTACTTCTCCTCTCTCTTCTTTGCCAATTGCCTCTTCCTCTTGTTTAACTTGGCCTCTTCAAACAGCTACAAGTATCTCTCTCTGTCTCTCTCTTTGCACCTTTCTCTATAAATATAATTAATTACCTCGTTTTGGGTCTGTTTAAACTACCTTGGCAGGGACAATGACGATGAGAGTGAGTATGAAGAAGCAGAAACCGAACTGTATCCAGATGGAAGTTGTGACAAAGAAGAAGATCTGGTTGCCGATATACTTGGAGGAGAAACTCTCATGTTCTTGCGTGCTACTAGCATCCGTACTGACCCCGTGCTGGTCGAAGAAGAGTGCTACCATGTTGAGCATGAAAAGGTTGACGTCTCTGCCATTCATGAACAAAATTTTAAATCTCCTTTATTCACTTCTGAATTAGAAGACAGTAATGAAGAGGAAGATCAGTGTAATTTGCCCCATGTCCAAACCAAGCCTGCAGATGAACATCCATATCGTGAAATGCTATCTGATGATGCTGCCCCTAAAGGTAACATATGAGTCCTTATCAAATTTGTTAAGCTCTTACCTAATCTACGATAATTATACTAATTCAATGCACAAGTTAATCTGTTTCTGACAAACAGTAGAAGAAGATATATTGCTCCGTGGAGATCAGAAGTTGGCCAATAGTGGAAGCCGCTTAGATTCTAATAAGGACTGCATCACTGATGGTCTTGATCCAAAAACTAAAGTTAAGGAAGATGGAAGTGAAGAGATTATGGCAGGGTCTTTCACAGGTGGGTCTACTACTTCTGATAGCTCTCGTGATTGGAGGAGCTCTATGAACTTCAGAGACTCGGAAACAGATGATCCTTTCTCATCTTCCTCAAGGAGGAGCTCTTCTCGCTGGGAGAACTACACAGTTTACAAGAAATATGACGAGGAGATGATGCTCCTAGACCGACTGAGCGCGCAAAAGTTAGCCGAAACTGGTGTGCTATATTCATCCATCATTACAATGCTTGTATGGTTTTTTGTTTGTGGTTAAAACATTTCAGATTTATATATCTCTGTGCCATGTTCAGAATCATTAAGATCAATCGAAGTGAACCCAAGATCGGTTTCACAGAGAATTTTGAAGAAAATTACAACAATGAGCAAACAATTGCCGAAGAATGTTACCCCGTACCAAGAATTGGAGGCTGCTTACGTAGCTCAAGTATGCTTGGCTTGGGAAGCACTCCATTGGAACTACAACAATACAAGAAGAAGAATAAAGGCTTTGGGTACTCACGTGAAAGATCCGGGTTGCCCTGCTCATGTGGCGCAGCAGTTTCAGCAGTTCCAGGTTTTGTTGCAAAGATTCATTGAGATGGAGCCTTTTGAGAGTGGGCGCAGACCAGAAGTATATGCTCGGATAAGAAGATCTTCTCCCAAGTTACTCCAAGTACCTGAGTTCCAAGGTATATTGTTATATTATATGTTGACAGGATTAGTGCTTTATCTTACTGATTCAAATTATAGTGAAATGAGAACCTTCCCCGTGGTTCAGTGGTCATAAATTATGGGTTGGGTAACACATGGGAAATTCGATTTTTCGTAAGAGTAGTTAGCACTTGTAAAATTGGTATTGTCAGTAAGTGAGTGTATGCATGCATCAAATTAGAGATTGCCTTGAAGGAAAAGTTTATAATGAAGTGCTATATGTTACAATTCCTTCAATCTACAGGCGATGATGGCAAGGAAGGTGCAGAATCCAAGGTTTCCACAGACAAGTTGCTGGTTATAATGGAAGACGCAATGCGAACATTTATGAGCTTTTTGAAAGCAGATAAAGAGAGTCTCTGCCGGATTATTCGAGCCCACTTCAAGAAGCACCATGGGGCAGTCGACCCAACTCTAGTTATGCTTCTAAAGAGAGCAGTCAAAAGAGTAAGTAATAATAGTTATAAGTAGAAGGCCATAATATATATTTTAGCTTGTTGGAGGTGACTTATTATTAAGTTAGTTGTTGCTTGATCAAGTAAATGATGGGTGCGTAATTGCATGCAGAGAGAGATGCAGCTTAAAGATTTCAAAAGAAGCGAAAAATGTTTCAGGAAAAGAAAGCTCAAGGACGAAGAAATGATGGACATATTGATGGGTCTAATAGATTTGAAATTGGTCTGTAGAGTTTTGAGGATGTCAAACATCAGAGAGGAGCAGTTGCACTGGTGTGAGGATAAGATCAGCAAAGTGAGAGTGTGGGATGGAAAATTACAGAGAGATTCTTCAACTCTCTTTTTTCCTGCACACTGACCCCAGCTGATGCGGAACAATATCTCATGAGGAACAAGTTTTTGTATTTGCTTTCGCTGCTAGCTACCAAGCGCATCAAATGAATATTCCCCACTTTTCCAACGTAGCTATCTATTGTAAATACTGCAACTGGTGGTGTATGAAAAGTAGTCTGGGAAGCCACATGCAGGTGACATAAATAAAGGGCATAGAGAATCCGAGAAAGAAGAAAAAAAAAAGGTAGATATGTCGTGTGGTTTCATGTGTTGGTGGGAGTGAAAATAAAGTAACGTTGGGGAGGAGACTGAGATAAGTTCGCTTTAACTTGCTTTTACTTTATAAGTGAGCGTTTATTTGTGTGGATGGCATTGTCGTTTCTATGACCAAACATAGCTCGAGGCAGAAAGATTAATGGTGACACCTCCATAAGAGATGCAATTTTGACTTCTAGACTGCTGCTCCGATTAAATGTCACAATCGGGATTGTTTGTTGTTTGAATGATTTGTGACAACTCCAATACTTATTATCCCAATCCAACCCAAATCTAAAGACAACATTCATTTTATTTAGTATATTTATATTTGATTCGTATGGCAACTTCATATCTGATTGGAATCCGACCTAATTGATTATAATAATATAAATAATATAAATTTTAATATAAAAATAGAAAAAATAATTAAAAAATATTATTTTAAAAATTTTGAAAATTTAATTTTATAAAGTATTATCTATTCGGATCCGATATAGATTGGATCGTCCCAAATCTATATTAGATCTAAATATTTTTAAATATATTATGTATCTGAAATGTGCAAACTCAAATCCAATCTGAAGGACATAAACAAGTCATAATCGGATATCAGATATCCAAACCATCCCCAACTCCAACTTAACAATAACACATTGTTGATCCGAGCCAAGTGCAAACTGACGAGTCTATTTTAAATCATCCTTTCAAAATAAGCTGCACTCACTAATGGAAAAGCCCTTCGCCCCTAACAAATAGAAATTTTATCACGGGTTTTAATCACGGGCGTGCCCCATGGCAAAGACATCTAAGGCAAATGCCTATAGAAAGAACATTAATTATGACAATAAGAACATGGGATCTTGCTTGAACATGTAATTTATGTTTGTAACGAGTCACCTAAATTCTCTTGGAAAACAAAATTCTCTAAAAACCGAGAAAAGTATCCACTGACTAATAAGTGGCGCCACTATGTATCCTCGCGAGCTCAGCAACACTATCTCCTTACACTATGGATAAATAATGATAACTTCTGTCAAATGCCACATTTACATCTAACTATAATGTATGCATGACCAAGGTTTGCCTTTTGGGTTTTGGATCTCATTTCGGGTGGTACTAAATAAGTGATCCTCGAGAGATCCCGAAGAGATCTCTTAAGAACTGAGATCTCGAAATTATTAATATAAGAAACTATTTTATATATAATAACTACCAAATATATAACTATTTAGGTCAAATTAGTAATCAAATAAACATCTTAATCAATAGAATGAAAAGTAGATGATTCTTTATCTTATAGTTTTATATATTATTATCATTTGTAAAATGTAGAATAGCAAGTCAAACTAATAAAAGTAAAACACATAGAAATATTAAGAGTCAAACTTAAATACGTATAACAAATAATTTATATAAATTATGTACATTAAATTACGTTTAAAAACATTTATATCAAAAGCTTACATTAATTTTAAAAATAAACTATTTACAATAATTAATTTATATAAAAATGTTCATAATATATATTTACCGTAGCATATAATTTTTTAAAGGGAACTATATGTAAAAGTATTAATATGATGGTATAAAATAAAATTTTTGAAAAACTGTTTCAATTTATATATATACACACACCCCACCCCGCCCTGTTCTTGCCATGCCCGCCCCCCCC
>JAVDBV010001366.1:0-20162 GCA_032619315.1 Piper longum
CCAAAAAAAGTGAAACTAATTATATTTCTTTCACACGTTCAAATATAATTCTTACTTTATATAAGCTTATTATTATAATAGTATCAAAAAATTATAAGATTTATTGAAATTTTATATAATAACTACAATATCACAAAAACATTTCAAAATAAAAAGAAGAGATAGCCTCGCTATATTTCGTTCAAACGTACGTGTGAACAAAATTCTTACATAATTACAACTTGTCAAATATTATTTCATAATTTTATCATTTTTGCAACAATATCAAAAATAAAAAAATTAAATTTATACAAATTTGTTTATTTCAACCAAACTCAATATTAAGTGGGTGAATAGTATTACAAAGTAAATTGTAAAAAGATTAATGTCTACACTCCCACTTACCCATTAAAAACTCTATTTATTCGAGATATTTTAATTTGTCCTTCATTTGTTTCGTTTATGTGCTAGTAACTTCCTATTATTGTTGGAGCGTCATTTTGCCTAGTACACGTTGCTTGCTTGCTGTTTTTTTTTTGTTCGCCGTCTACATTTTGTGTTTTTATTTTCTTGTCACTTGCATGCAACATTTTTACATACCTCATGCAAAAGATGCTTAATTTAGTTATTTGTAAGGGAATTTTTTATTTTCTTAACACATGCACCTATCCTTATTTTTCCCATTCACTTTGGGAATTGTGTGACATTTTAATAATGGATTTTAACACAATTTTTTGTGTGTTGAGCAATTTGTAGTGTACAAATTTAATTATTTGTGAGACCTTCGATGTAGTCAAGCCGAGCCCGGGATGAATATTTTTTAATTTAACTTGATTTTGATAAGCTTATTTAAGCTTGTTTAAGTGTTTGATAAGTTTTAATGTATAATGGGTCCAACTGAGTATGTCAAAAATTCTTAACATTTGGGTTTGGCTTGTATTTGGCTCGTTATATTTTTGAGCCGAACTCGAGTCGCTAAACACAAGTTAAGCAAATATTTATACTTCGCTCATAGTCGACTTCCATAGGATCAATTTTTTTTCCTAATACTATGTAAGTTCATTGTGACCTTAATAATATTGAAGAGCTAAGTCGAGTCGAGTATTTTTTTTTTATTTAAATACATCAAACTCAAATTTCGAACCAAGTCGAGTGTTTTTTTTTGAGTTAAAGACATCAAACTCGAGTTTTAAGCTAATTCAAACTGAGCACTTTTTAACTCTGTTCATTATTAAACAAACTATTTATTTTAAGCCAAAGTATTATTTTTACTTCAAAATTAACGATCACGAGTTTAAACCAAATCGAACCAAATTTAAAATATTTGTGAGCAAAATTTAACTATTTTTATTTCCTTGCCTTCCCACCTACTTTTGAAACTTGAGTATTAGAAATATTGCACACACTTTGGAAGCCAAGTGCACTATAAATACTTGGTAAAAAAGAATCGCCTTTATTTTTATATCCACATTTTTTAACAAAAATAAAACATCCAAAACTCTTAATAATTGAATCTAAGTCTTGTTTTACCTCTTTTTTTCTTTTTCTTTTTTGTTATTTGAAGAAAAGACGAGTCTAACTTTAGTGACTCATTAACCGTTGCATTAACAAAAGTCCAATTTTTAATGTCTCCATTCAACTAATTTAATTAATTAACCCAAAAGCACATTTTCATGCTAATGCATCAACTCAACGGACACCTCCCTTGCAAGACGCTGTGTCGCCCTGCCGACACTCCCCCACCTTCTCCGGCGACGCCCGCCACCTTCTCCGGCGACCTTCGCCTGAGCTGTTCCCCGTTCCTCGCCGCCGAAGATTCGAGTTTTAGCTTCTTCCGCCGTCATTTCGGACAATGTCGTCGTCCCAATCTCCGGCTACCTCCCCGTCGCCGGGATCTTCTCCGCCGGCGCCTCCCCCTCCGCCGGAATCCTCCCCTCCGGCGCCGGATTCCGTGCCGCCCGTCTTAACCCCGCCTCCGGCTGCGCTGTCCCCTCCCGTTTCCACTCCGCCATCCTCTTTCCCGCCGCCGCCGGCGAGTTACCAGACGCCGCCGTCGAGTGGTCGGACACCGGATGGGTCTGGTGGCGGGTCGCGCATGTCGCCGCCGAGGTCGTTGGGGTCGAGTTCGGACTCGTCGATCGCGATTTCGACTCCGGTGGTGGTGGGAATTGCGGTAGCGGTTGTGATTGTGCTTGTTGTTCTGAGTCTTCTCTATGTTTTTTGTAAGAAGAAGAAGAGGAGGCAACATTCGGGTGCTGGTTATGGTTATCCGCCGGCTGCACCCCTGCCATTGAAAGGTATATAGCTAGTGAGAAGCTTAAATTTCGTGGTATTTTTTGTTTTCTTAATGAGTTATAGCAATGTCTTGCTTATGCTCTACCGAATTGTTTGATTTCTTTGACGTTTTTCATGCTGCAAGTTGATTCTTAAATATTGAGAATGTATTAGGTTGTATTGCTGCAATGGATTGTGTTGTTATTTCATAGTCTTTTGGTTTCATGTCCTGGATGATCATCCATCTGCTGATAAAATGTCTGATTTTGTATTCATTGATTTTTTAAGTAATATGGCTATATTGTAACTTCACAGTTTTTCTTTTTCATTTCACATTTTGGGTGCAACATCTTCTAACAAAAAATTGTTACTTCGTAGTCTTTGATTTCATGTATTGGAATGTCATGTTCTAATAAAATGTTTGGTGTTATCAGTGGATCCAAATAATGGAGGACCTGCCAATTGGCAACAAAGTGTTCCACCTGCATATGCTGATTATGTTGTAAAAATCCCTCCACAACCTGCTTCTCCGCCTGCATTTGCGTCACGACCCCCGTATTCGTCTTCTGAAGGTCCTACTCCTCAGTCTTCGCTTGCCCTGCCGCCGCCCCCACCGCCTCCATTTTCAAGCAGTGGAAGATCCAGCTCTAGTTATTCTGGAGTTGACACACCTCTTCCGCCACCTTCGCCTGGACATGCCCATGGATTTTCGAGGAGCACATTCACCTATGAAGAATTAGCAATGGCCACGGATGGTTTCTCTGATGCCAATCTCCTTGGGCAAGGTGGCTTTGGATTTGTTCACAGAGGGGTTCTACATAATGGTACGGAAGTGGCTGTTAAACAACTCAAAGCTGGCAGTGGACAGGGAGAAAGGGAGTTTCAGGCAGAAGTAGAGATCATTAGCCGTGTCCATCACAAACACTTGGTTTCATTGGTTGGATATTGCATTTCTGGAGGAAGGAGGTTGTTGGTCTATGAGTTTGTTCCTAACAATACATTAGAGTTTCATTTGCATGGTTAGTTGAGAGCACTAGCTTATTTTTTCTCCTGTTCTTTTACGATATATGACCTTTTTATCAATTGGGTTGCATAGTATGATATATGTGACTTATGGTTTGACACTGTCTCAGAGCTAGCAAAATGCTTCTGATATATATTGTGTTTTTTGAGATCCTGCTTGTTGATGGTCTTGTGGCAAACGCTTTAATTTTCTCAGGTAAAGGTCGGCCAGTGATGGAGTGGTCTACCCGCCTAAAAATTGCTTTGGGTTCTGCAAAAGGGCTTGCATATCTTCATGAGGACTGTGAGTAACTTTCCGACATATTTCTACAAGTATAAAGCTTTGTATATACATTCTTTGTTTTTGTGGAGATCGGTGACTCCTAATTCTGATTAAATTGGTCAATTGCAGGTTATCCTGCAATAATTCACCGTGATATCAAGGCATCCAACATTCTTCTGGATTTTGAATTTGTGGCAAAGGTGTGATTCTACCTGTATTTAACTTTCAGACGTAATTTGATTATGGCAGTTGACATGATAATAAATTTTATCTTTTGGGAAATTTGCCTATGCTTATGTCAGCTTTCAAATTGTTTGACAAGTTACCTTTTACCAGGTTGCAGATTTTGGACTAGCGAAGTTTGCATCTGACGATAACACGCATGTCTCCACTCGTGTGATGGGGACTTTTGGGTAGGTCCATATTTTTCCTTATTGAAGAGTTCATCCATATATTATTTTTCTGCCTAGTGCAGGAAATATCATTATGATGTGATTAAAAGTTATACCGATGAAATTATACGTGAATATTAGCATTTTGTTCCAGTTTTAATTCTGTAGTTTTTGTGCTGTTTGTCTTTAAATTTTGTTGACGTCAAGAGCACAAACAGTTGGAGATGTTATTTTGCATGTAGTGATATGCTTGATGGTCACAAAGGTTGTTATATGAATTAACTTGGCTGTAACAACTTGATCGTGCTTGTTATCTATAGTTATCTTGCTCCGGAATATGCAGCTACTGGGAAGCTCACAGATAAGTCAGATGTCTTCTCCTTTGGAGTCATGCTTTTGGAGTTGATTACAGGACGACGGCCTGTCGATAAAACTTATTACATGGATGATAGCCTTGTTGACTGGGTACTTGCCCTCTGCTTCCACATGAAGTGCTGGTTCCTCGATTTCACTTGTCTTGACTGCTGACAATTTAATGCTTTGAATGCAGGTTAGACCATTACTATCACGTGCTCTGGAGGAAGAAAACTACGATTCCTTTGTGGATCCTAGGTTGCACCATAGTTACAATAAGGATGAGATGGCATGCATGATTGCCTGTGCCGCTGCCTGTGTTAGGCATTCTGCTAAACGCCGGCCACGCATGCTTCAGGTTTGTTAGTTACTTCTAATTGTCCAGCTAGCCACCGTTTTCCCTCAGTCTTATTGCCCTCCGTGCATCAACTCAAAATCATGTTGAAAGAAAGTAGCAAAATTTTTTTTTGAAAGCACTTTTTGTGACACCTCTCTTTCCAGCAAGAAAAAGATTAAGGAGATGAGATTGGAAGCTTAATAACATTATCATTATTGCATATCCGTCATGAAACGATTGCTGACCATGATTGTGGAAAAAATTACTAGATTGAGTTTTCTCAGCCTTCTATTTACTGCCATATTTTGAAGTGTTATCTAATATTAATTTGAAATTTAACAGGTAGTTCGAGCATTGGAGGGTGGAGTTTCTTTAGGTGATCTGCATGAAGGCTATCTACCTGGACACAGCCGGCTATATGGGAGCTTTGATTATGATTCTTCCAGCCAACAATAGAATGTCAATATGAATTTTAAAGAAGAGAAAATTATTATAATAGATGTCTTTGGATATCGAGGAGGAGAATGACAGCAGTGAGTATTGTGGGAACACCAGTAGAATCTGAGTCGATCAACCGTATGCGGTGAAGGCCGACAGACTTGCAAAATGCAGATGGGAAAAACAAAGAAATGTTGCCAAGCCTTCAATTCTGTAAAAAGTTTGCAGCCCATATTTGTTTTTGTATCAAATCATTTGTGCAGTCATGTGAACTTGCTGTTTTGTGAAGGGTTTGCTTCCATTTTCGTTTCCAAATATTTATTGATTGATGTAGTGAACTAACTCACTTGATGATTAAAAAAATATAGCTGTTGTTTGAAATTTTTGAACTTCTCGTTTGCCGGAAGGATGTACATGAGCTGTGAGGTTGAATAGTGAAGGTTGGTGGTGAACTATGAATTTGATCCGTGTGGACAGATGCTTTTACACTGCAAAAATGTCGACCAGATGATTACAAGAGATAAAAGGAAGAGGTACAATATTAAATAAGTGAGGCTCAAATCGGTTGGTTCTTTTATGGTTTGGTCGCATGCTTGGTTATTGATTGTGATAATATGTCTATGCCTTCTTGTCGGTCCATGGATGATTTGCTGGCTCAAGATTGACAACGCCCAGTCTCTCTTCCATGCGCAGAAGGTAGTAGACAGCTTACAAAGTCCAAACTATGTATTACCTTCTCAACTCCTTCATATTTAGAAGAACTTGCTTTTAAGTTCTCAAGTCAAGTGGAAGCCTTCAAGCTCGTACTTATGAAAAGTTTTTATAAGAAATGATGCAATAATTAGGGCTGTTCAAAATTTTAATTAAGCTTGATTTGGCTTAATATTCAACTCAAAAAAGCTCGATTCTAAAGCTTAATTTGATGCTAAATGAGATGGGTCTAGATTTGCTACCACTTTATCTCGGCTCGCTTCAAAGTTTGATATTTTAAAAACTCAATTCAAAGCTTAATTTGATGCTAAATGAGCCGGGTCTAAATTTGTGCCAATTTGTCTTAGCTCGATTAAAAGTTTGATATTTTATATAAAAAATAATATTTTTGATCACATGTATCTTAGATCTCTTTCTAAATATTATAAAATAAAATGATATAATTACAATTTGAAATAAAATTATGTTTTATTTTTTATGCATAATAAAAGTTCAGTATGAATCATGCAAAAGAAGGGTATTCTTAAATAAAATCAAGCTAACTCGAAGTAACTAACTCAGAACAAATTGGTTCAACTCAAACTCAATGACAAACGAGCCAATCCTGAACTCAACAAAACTCTGACTCGACCCCTACTAGGGATGTTATCTAATATTTATCTCAAGAATTCAATGCATGGGCTCTCTTAGCCGAATGTGGATCATGCATGTTATTTTGGTAGGCTAAAAATGATATTTAAACACATTTAGGCACCATTTGAAAACAACGGCCTACAAAAGGAATTAAATTTTGTGAAACAATATTTAAAAACAAGCATGCCAAACGCAATGGTAAGGGTGAGCAGCCCCATCTCCTCCCAAACCGAACTGAAACCAACCAAAAAATTTTGGTTGGTTCGGTTCAGTTTAAAAAAAACAAAAATTATAATAAATTTATTAAATTTAATTATAGTTTTGATAATAAAAAATGTAAACATGATTTAACTATCATAATCATATTAAAAAAATTATTCTATACATAAATATTATATTAAGCATCTCAAAAAAATTATAAACAAATTAAAATAAGCTAATGATAACCTACATAAAATATAAATATTAAGGTTTTTTTTTAAAAAATTGGTTCTTTGATTGGTTTTGGTTCAGTTTACAATTGAATTTCATTATATTTGGTTTAGTTACCTAATGTTGAAAGTGACTCGAATCGAATTTTTTTTAAAACCAAACTCAACTGACAATTTCGATTCGATTTTATCAGTTATTTCGGTTTAAACTGAACCCTGTTTAATGGGTACCTTTTTTTATGTTTTTAACATCAAGTAGAAAAAAATACACATGTGAATGAAGGCTTATAATTTATTATATGTACGCATTTTCCCTCGTTGACTAATACATACACACATATACGTGTGTGTGTATATAATATTAATAATAATAAAATTTTATATCTTAGATCTATTATGTCCCAGGAATTTTTTCCCTATAATGTGAACAATATTATAGGATAAATGATTATAAAATTAAAATAAGTAAGGGTAAAAATAATAAGTGTGCGTGTGAAAATCACTATTAAATTATAATATATTAAAAAATTTGATTAAAAAATATTTTTTATCTTCATAAAAGTTTCAAAAGTATTAATTTTATAACTAAAAATATAATTAATATAAATTAAACTAATTCTGTGCAAACTTGAATCAACCTAAATATTGTACATGAGCTCAACTCTTAATTATGAAGACAAAAAAATTAAAATGATTAAAAAATTTTTGGCTCAGCTGGGACAATCAAATAATAGTAATTAATTAAATAAATAAATGATAAGTAATTTAGTGCTAATAAGATTCTAAGATTAGATGGTGATAAAAATTTGGGCCAATGGTGGTAATTCCGTAAATAAATTCAAAGTGGGTGGCATTTATACCCGCCATTCAAAACGAGAGGTGAGCTGTCCGTGCCCATCTATCTGCTTCTTCTTGTTCCTCAAAGTCCCATTTTTCTTCTCTTACTCCTTCGCTCCCTCCAATTCTTCCCCGAATTTCGTCCCCTCGAATCCATCAAGACGTCGAATTTCCGCCCTCGCATTCTCCGCCTCCTTCTTCTCTTCAATTTGATCCGTTTTTTTCGGGGTGTCTCGACCGGATGGCGTCTCGCAGGCGGGTTCTTCTCAAGGTCATCATTCTCGGAGACAGCGGGTTCGTTTTTTTTTTAAATTATTTTGCTTCTTTTTTATTGGGTTATTTTGGTTAATTTCACGTTTTCATGTGGATATGCGGTTGAATTCTGACGTAAAAATGTGTTCTTTGATGTGCCCATGTTGAATTTTCTTTGATTTTGGATTTGTTTGTTGTTGTATTTATCTTTGGAGGCTAATTTGTTGTCGTTTGTAGCTTTGTTGTGGAAAGATTCTGACTTGATTCAAAATTTTGTGGTTTTTGTTTGGTGTTTATTTTGGTAGGGTGGGGAAGACGTCTCTGATGAATCAGTATCCATTTCTTTGCAATTTTTTTAAAAATTTTTTTTATATGCTTCAATGGTTATGTTTTTGTTATATGGAAAAGGGATGGAATGATAAGATGTTTTTGTTATATGGAAAAGGGATGGAATGATAAGATGTTTTTGTTAGCCTTAACTGTGTTGTGATTAGATATGTAAATCAAAAGTTTAGCAATCAGTACAAAGCTACCATTGGGGCAGATTTTTTGACAAAGGAGGTGCAATTTGAAGACAGGTTGTTCACTTTGCAGGTTGGCTTCTGAAGCTAAATTTTCATTTGAAGCGTATTTTTCATGGTCAACCTTTCATGTTATATGCTGATTCTACTTTTGTCATATTGATAAGTAGCTTTAATGGAATGTTACTATTTTTTTAAAAAATAATCTGTTCAGTGAAGGTGGTTTCAATGACACCATGATATATGTCACTGTTTAACATTGTATATGCTGTATTTAAAATCATAACTATGTTTTTTATGCTTTTTTTTAAACTTTGTTTAAACTTAGCTCGGGGCTGTTTTGAGTAAACCAATCTAGGGTTTCGACAGAGCAGTCTTTACATCTGTAGTCTTATCGTGTCTTATGTCTAGAAGAATTTAGAAGTATTGATAACTACAATATTGTTGATAAGATGGTCATAACTCATCAGGCAATCGTACCTCTCCATTACCTTGGTATTTCTAGGCTTGAAGCCTTTCTACAAGAAAGTACTGTTTGGTGTAGTATCTATGAATTATGAGTTCTGAAAAGTGGTAGACAAATTACCCAACTGGATTATTAAAATTTGAATCAGCAACAAGTAGAATGTTTGGATTTTATGAGTTAGCTCATTCTTCTTTGAATCAGGCTGGCATCATGCTCTGAAAGGTGTTGTGTAAATATTTTTTTAACGGTCTTGTTCGCTGTCAATATATATATATATATATATATTTGCATGAATGAGGTTTATTTTTCATATTCATTTAATTCATGTTTTTGCTGCAATTGACTTCCAGATATGGGATACTGCTGGTCAGGAAAGATTTCAAAGCCTTGGGGTGGCTTTTTATAGAGGTGCTGACTGCTGTGTTCTGGTTCATGATGTAAATGTGGCAAAATCATTCGAAAATCTTAACAATTGGCGGGAAGAATTCCTGATTCAGGTAATTATACATGTTGAGTTCGTAAATTACCTATGTGGCATAAAAATTTGATTTCATTATTGATTTTAGGCGAGTCCTTCAGATCCTGAGAACTTTCCATTTGTTGTACTGGGAAACAAGATTGATGTAGATGGGGGCAACAGTCGAATGGTGAGTATTTTTACAAAAAGCACACTTTCAATCCTTTCAGGCGTCATATTTTTTTCATATTTTTCTTTGTTAAATACATCATTTGTTACTTGGAAGATGCGTATCTGATCATTAAATTTTCATGCACTTTCACAAGATTAGTTGATTTTTTTATGATTTTTTGTTGTTTGTTGTTGCCTTCTGGTTGAAGACAGTAGTTCCTTTTCTATTGGCCAGGTATCGGAAAAAAAAGCAAAGTCTTGGTGTGCGTCCAAGGGTGACATTCCATACTTTGAAACATCTGCCAAAGATGGTTATAATGTAGAAGCAGCATTCCAATGCATAGCAAAAAATGCTTTGAAGAATGAGCCTGAAGAAGAAATGTATGTTATCCTCCTTATAGTTTGATTCCTCTACTGAACTTCTCAAAGATATGAAGTTAGAATATTATAAATTAGTTGAGTTTGGCAAGACATCCATTAGGTAGTTAGTGCCCCAGTTTAATTTTGCCAACTCAGGGGCCCCCATATAGGTCTTATATATAATTAGTAACCACTGCAGTCTATCTGAATTCACATTGGGCTTCCCTCTTTTTGGGTGCCTGATGATTAAAAGTGGCCTCATCAAAATAGTGAACTTTAGTTTTATTAGTGTTTCATAAATGGAAGACTTTGGGAATATTGGATCAAATTTCAAATTATGGCTGCTCTAGCTAGAGGGGCTCTTTTAATTTTAATTGGTCTTGAGTTAGATCGCCAGCACTGCTAATAGCCTTCTTTATTTTATATGGTTCCTTTTGTGGTTCATATAGGAATTCAGGGACGCCAGATCAGAATATAGAAGTGGAAATAATATGATTTTGCTGTTTAGATCTGTTCTTTCTGGTTCCAATATTTCTCTTCCGACTTAGTTGTTAGCACTTATGGTTTATAGATCTTTCTTGCTGTTGTAATCCCTATTAAGTTTTGGGTAATTTCTTGCTTTTGCATTCTTGTTTGCTTCATTATCCATTTTTGAGTCAGTAGTAGCAATACTTTTACAAACTAAGTTCCTCTTTGCTTAATTTACCGATAAGACTTTGAAGATAATTCATGACTATTTTTACCTATGTTAGATACCTTCCCGACACAATAGACGTGGCAGGCGGACGACAACAGAGGAGTTCTTCGGGTTGCGAATGTTAAAACAAATTTCAAAATGGTGGCAAGGCTTTCCTGATGCATGTAACATTACCTTAATCTTTGTGGTGATTATCTATCTGAGTCTCGGGTTAGACATTTGAGCTTTGAACCTTTTATATTATACACACTTCTTTTAGTTTATTTTTCCTATCTTAATTGCTGCAAAACATGATGGGTATCAATTGTTAATATCATCATATCACTTTCTACTGCATATGTTTTACTCGGTCGTTGCTTCACCAAATGGGTTGAAAATAGCTAACAAAATGTGCATTGTTCTTGGTTGCATTAAATTGCTTCAAATTACGAACTCATGCCTCCCAATTTGACCCAGAAAAAAGCATCAACCATAGCAATTATGATGTCGATTTCAACTGTCACCTGTACTAAGTTATTTTGCGCAATCCAAAGATGAACTGGAACATGAGCTTTTTTGAAATCTCAAATTGTTGAGATCGCCAATGAATTAAAATGCAAGGGTAATCTGCTTCAATTTTGCTTCAAATTGTTATGGAGTTCTGGAAGAGTAATGTTTGTCAAGGGATGGCAGGGGGAAAAGCTTATTAATCAGCCCCGGCCATTTTGTTCTTCCATAGCTAACAAAGATGTAAACCATGGCGCATCCTGTTACTGTTCAAGCCATGACATAAAAGCACTGTCCAACAAACAAAATATATTTTCATAAAGAAGGTGATATGGGACCTGAACGAATCGAAAATTTGCGCCCTGCACAATTGGCCATATTCCTCCCTCTAGAACAAATTCAGGGGTGAAATCTCTCTTAACATCTTCTTTCACCTGATCGAAACTCTTCCCCGTGGAAAATCCCACGTATGAAAAGAACACTAGTAAATCCAGTGGCCTGAAAATTAGTCCGTCAAGCGCACTTTTGCTGCCACAAACCGGGCTGACTCAGGTTGTCGTTTAAGCTTCTGTTTAATGAATTCATCCAGGCCTTCGTTCCTTAAAAAAGCTACAGAATGAATGAAGATAGTCAGTGGACTTCTCCACTTGTTTTGTTTTTGAAGAACCAATTACATAACCAATAGCATTGGTGGGAGTAGAATATATAGATTAACCAAAACAAAAATATAACAAAGATTCAGTAATGTGCAGGCCACTGAACTCAGATAAATGTAGTTAAAAGAAAATTACCATTGCACATATGAAGTATGCTTCAGTTTTTTTTTTTTTTATATAAAAAAATGTTAACATCAATTACGTCATAGCAAACAAGCAACTTGGGGGGGAAGAAAGCAAATATGCCACTGAACTTAAAATATATATACTCAGAATCCATTTCTTTGTCTGAGTTTTCAAGTATTATATTTGATCAAAATGATAAATATTATTAATCGATTAGCTGAAATCGATTACCAGCTATGATAAATACAATCT
This sequence comes from Piper longum, assembly GCA_032619315.1. Taxonomy (NCBI): domain Eukaryota; kingdom Viridiplantae; phylum Streptophyta; class Magnoliopsida; order Piperales; family Piperaceae; genus Piper; species Piper longum. The sequence goes on from JAVDBV010001366.1 coordinate 12,116, forward strand.
CAACTCTCACAATGTTGGCATACACAAAACACTGTCAGAATAAGTTCAAATATATAAATTCCTCAAGCAAAGACATACCGTACCCTAAGGCTCACTCCTTCACCATGCCAATTTTCTCTATTTTATCTTATCTGCAGGATACATATGACACATTCAATTACGTGCTTATTTATTTGTCATCACCACATACAACCTTAAAATGAAACACAACAGCCAATCCAGATGCAAAACATTTCCACTTTGGATATTTACAGCCAGCCGCATTTGTTTATTCAACTGAGTGAATACGATATTTGTTACCAGAGGTACTTCTTAGATTTCCATTGCTCCAAAGTAAGCACATTAACCGTTTCAACTTTCAAGTGAAATAAGAAGTACAAGTAAAAGCTAAAAATGAATCCTCAGTTACAGTCAAACGATTGTGAACAGACTTCTCTACATACAGAATGAACTTAAGGACAGGTACTTACCAAAAATTTCCAATAGACCCGACAAATCCAAATCCAAACATGCTTGTGATCAGCACCCTCTTCTTGTTTACCTCTAGGGTTTCATTCTTTTCCTGTTTAACGAAAAGTAAAATTTTCTCAGCAACAACTAATGAAATTAATTAAATCCAACTATTATATTTCCACTAGCCACATGAAACGAATTCAATATTTTCCTTCAATGTATGCATATAACACATAAAATAGTTCCTTCTTCAGGATTATCATTGTGAAAAACCAGAAGATGAACATCAAATATGTCAACCATTTCTAAGATTTTCATCGTAAGGAATCAAAATTTCATGGATTGATAAAATGCTTCTGAATCAAAAGGCAATGAAAATTAAAATTTCGTCGGCCACTCTTAACGAAATTAATTAAATCCAACTATTATATTTCCACTAATTACACAAAAAATTCACTATTTCCTTTCCATACATGCATAAAACACATAAAATAGTTTAATTTCAGGATCTTCATCACGCAAAGCCAGAATATTAACATCAAAATATATTGACCACACTTCATATTTGGGATTTTTATAAAAAAAACCATAAATCCTCAGAAAATCATAAATGAGTAAAATGCTTATGTATTACAACTATATATCATAAGATCTTCCAGCGAAAATCTACATCTACAAATTTAAAAATAATGAAACTAAAAGCCAATCAGATTATTGTAATATTTCCACTAGCTGGGCTAAAATACTTCCTTCTTCAGAACTTCCATGATGCAAAACCAGAATATCATCTAAATATGTTGACAACAATTTCTATACAGGATTTTCATCATATAGTAACCATAAAAAAATTATAAATCAGTAAAATGCTTCTGTACTACAACTAAATGAACCAAGTGAAAAACGACATTAGGAAACCAAAAATCATGCACAACTAAAAAAGTAATCAGATTTATCACAACATTTCCACAATTACATCTAAAATAGTTCCTTTTTCAGAATTTTCATCACGCAAAACCAAAATATTAGCATCAAATTTCCAATTAGGAGTTCCCTCATAAGATCCATCAATCATCAAATTATCATAAATCACAAAATTATTTTGTATTATACTACTAAATATTAATGAGAAACACAAAAAATCATACAACTAAAATAAGTAATCAGATTTATCATCGAGATAACAGCAGAACCACTAATCAAAACATCAAATACTTTCCAAGGGTATCAGCACCGCTGAATCGGAAGGGGATGTTATTGTTATGGATGCTGTCATTTTACTTTCCGTGGTACAGATGTTATAGGTGCTGGCAGGTTTTTGTACTAAGTAAAGGGGTGAATTTGTCAGGTTTTGGATTGAATATAGATCGACCGATAATTGTTGTTGGAATTTCCGATTCGTTTGTGTTTGCGTTCCATAATTCAAAACCCTTGAATTTTAAGTTTGATTAATATTGGATTGGAGTAAAGTGGATTAGCTCAAATCTTTGGAATCTAGTAGGATTCTTGTACCAACTTAACATGAAAAACTTCTACAGATGATTAGGTGACATCTTTCTATGATTACATATCATGCTTATATTTTGTTCCAGACATGTCTAATGCCAATTCTATGAACAAAAAGTCATTTTTTATGATAAGAACGGGTGTCTAAACTCTAAGGTCTTTGTTTGTATTTGCATGGCACATAATCTGTTAAGTTCATGGCATGTAAATTTGTTTCATCAAATTATAAAAGTAAAAAGTTTACTAGAATCCCTATAGAGGCACCCAGTTGCACATAAATCCCCCTACGGTGAGCTTGGTTGGCAATCCGAGTTTCTGACAAAAGTAGTAGTCGTAACCTGAACACATTCATGTTTTTCCCAGAATCAGAGATATTGGAAAATTGTGCAAAAAGATTTATCTTCAACTGCTGCCGAGTATGTAGTTTCGTTTGCAATTATCTTTCATTTTTCTTGATTGAAGAGGTTGCCTCTTGGCCCAATAATGGGATTCCATTGAGAAGCCATATGAGAAAAACGCCGATGAGGACTCCAGACAAATGTGCAATGTGATTAACATTTTGCAATGCAAAACTTGTGCCTGATAGTGCCGCCGAAGTTTGAGCTGCTTCCATCACCTAATTGCAAATGGTAAGATACAAGAACTGAGTAACACACATGAGAAAAAAGATTCTAGTATAATTTATGCAGTACTCTTAAAAAGGAGGGAGAAGGTGGAATTTGAACATCCAATGCTCAACCAAACTTTAAAGTTTTGGTGTATGGTAATGAATGAAACAAACTAGGTCAATTCTATCAAACAGCAAATCAGTTCTTGGATGATAACTCCCAGGTCTTCCAAAACTCTCCGGTTCCCAATCATGAGGTCATTAGTATTTAGGTGTTGAGAAGAATGTTAAGAGTTTAAAGATTCTTATGACATAAACAACTCAAACGAGTAATGGAAACACTGACCCTTTGAATCACAAATTGGCCGAGTATAAGCACCTCAAGTATCTTTCTCCAGCCCATCAAATCTGCTAACCAAAATAACAATCAAGCAGCTATTTTCATGACAGATACCAGTTAGTACCAACAACTATTAATACCTTCACAAGGACGCTAATGGCAAAAAGTCCAAAGACAGCACCTGAGGCTCCAACAGAAACTGCATTACGTAGGAGGACCAACCACGAAACAAGGTGAGCCAGCACCTGTTAGAATGTATGAAACCCACAGACCCAAACTTCCTTCTTCCTCCTCAAAAAGCTTTCCTGTTGGAAGGGAACAAAATAAATTGAAATAAATACTGCTCGTACAACTTCCAAGTGGGGAGGAAAATAAACTATTAGTTGAAAAATGCTATTTGAAAGCTCACCAAATATATAGAGGAAAAAAAGGTTGCCAGAAAGGTGGTTCCTGCATCCATAAATCAAAAATAGAACATTCAGAGTCCAGTAGAGATAGGAATCAATTGGAACCAAACACATTGACTTAAAGAAAAACTTTTTGTAAAGTGTTTTCAAAAGAAAGAAAAAACAGAAAGGGAAGGCACAACAAGATGCAAAAAAAAAAAAATTACAATAGGCTTGAGAAAACCCAGGATGAAGGAAGATCTTCACCTTCAAATTTTTATATCAGGTTTTTTTCTTTTTTCCTAAAGCATATCCAATGACAGAGGACAAAGGACGAGGGAAGGGTATCCAGCCAGCAACATTTGCCATTTGCAATCACATTGATCAATGTCCTCAACGCAATTAGGGTATCAGAGATGTAAAAAGAAGAGGATATCTACTGATAGAGGACCCACCAACTAGCATGGCAAAATGTAGCAGTGATAAACTGGAACCAGGTGGGCCGGGCATGATATAAAGACAATGCTTTGATTTCTCGCAGCTGTCAAAAATGTGGTCATGTGAAGGAGTCATATTAAGTTCGTGTAAAAGGAGATATATAATGTAAAGGTAAGTATAAGAGAAATATATCATACCAGAAGCCAGTGATCAGCAACATAGAAACAAAGGTTAAGAAGTAATAACCAGAATATCCAATTAACACGTTTGTCATTATTCTTCTTTCCAAACTCTAGCTGTGATGTCAAATCTAAGAAACCAGAATCAATTCACATATCTTAAACTGAATTGAGTAGATGAATATTCAATCATCAATCTTTGTTAACATAAAATTTTCTCTCCTTCATATCTTGGCATTTTAAAAACGGTTAACTTCATTGATGCAAGCAAAGGGTTGGTTAACTAACAATGAATCTATCTTAGGCTTTTGGGAAAATTCTGAAATGCTTGAACAAACTATTTCTACATGATTCAAGACCTTACCTCAAAAACACATGAACAAGAGTTCGACAAAAAGAATCTTAGTGCGTAAAGTAGACCAGTGACATGCAATTGCCATTAAAGAGATCTACCGTTATTCAAGTTAGCAGCCAAGCAAAAAACTATCTTGGTTAATTCTCACTTAGAATTTGTGAAACTGAAATTTAATTAAAAACAAGTCACGTCTTGTTACAGTGATACCTTGCAACTCGTAAGGGATTTACTCGTTTATGTAATTGTTCCTGGTCGTTTAGGTCTCCAGTTCATCCCACAATTATACCATGATGATACCCCTTCAAGCATTTATACCATAGATAGAATCCTGTAATATTTTCTGATTCACTTACAAAAATAATAGAAATTACGTTGTCTACTCAAGCTTTTTAGAATTTTTTACAAGAAACGTAATACACCCAACGAAAAGAAAAAAGCGTACAACTGTAGAATTTTAGATAGTCACTCTTTTGGTCTATTGGAATATTGGTATAGCCAGTAAGAAAATCAAACACAACCAAGCAAATAGCTGCTGTGTAATTTCAAAATATAATAAGGCTATAGATGGCACAATTTAAATGAAAGTTCCAAAAGGATAACATCAAATTACAGTTCATTTCTCAGCCATCTTGCCCAAAACTAAATCTATTCAAATTCTTTTTTCCACTTTGATCAATTTGTCAATCATCCGTATTGAGCCAATGAAAGCCAAAAACTAACTAGCCAGCAAAGTATGAATCTCCCACATCTCAAACTACATCAATTTCCTATCTGCTACAAGCTTATAGAGACTTACATGAGCTAACACATCAAGTAAGCAATACAAACAAAGCGTGCCCAAAAACTCAATATACCCGAGTAGCTCATCCGGCAAAAGTGCCGGCGAGGAGAGCTGTTGGAGGAAGGGCACAAGAGTTCGTCATCTTGTTCGGCGAACACAAAGGCTTTGATTTTGTGGGCCGGATACAAAATAAATGGGCTTTGATTGATTTTAATGGGCTTGATGAAAACTCTAATTCGCTGGAACCAATCGAACACGACCACAACAATATTATGTGTTTTTTTATATAATTATTTGTATAAAATATAGAAATAATAAATAAATCATATGATAATGATAATTTTATGTAATACTGACAATATAATGATTTGTACGCCAACAAACTATATAGATAAACAATGACGTAGCTATCCGGTATTTAGCTCGAATTTGACTTGGTTTAAAATATATTAAGTTCACCTCAAACTTGAAGAAAAATAAGCCACTATTGAACTAGACTTGACTTACTTGATTAGTTAACCCAAGGGTGATTATAATTGGTTAGGATGTTGAATACTCGAGCATTCCACCTAACTCACACTGAAGATGGGTTGTAATGCTAATTATGAATATTTGGATATGATATATTTGATAAATGATTTTATTCCGGTGTTTGAAAAACATGAAGTTAGGCTAGCCATCTTTCTTATTTTATAATATTATATTTTCCTATGCCTCTATCATTTTATATTTTACCAATTTTCAATCAAGCACCTTTCTCGTAGGTTATTTTATAATTTATAATAATTTTTAAGAAAAGGCTCAAAATAAACACAACTAAATACCTTGTTATATCTGTTGGGTTTATCTCATATTAGTCGTATAAGGTCTTGGTATCTTGTATATAGGCTAATGAGAAAGCCTTACTCTTTGAATTAATTTTTGGAGTAAGAGAAGCTCATGAGACCTATTGCAAGGCCCCTTTTGGGGGCATACAAGGCCCAATAATGATACCAAAGCTAAAGGGTACCTAACAAGTGATATCAGAGCGAGATTATGATCTTGGGAGATTTAGTATTTGCATATGCTGATTGTTGGAGTTTCTTTCGTGAGTTCCATCTGATGATTTCGTCTCATAATGAGATGAGATTGATAGACGATGATTATTTTGGGGTCGTCGAAGTTGGCAGATAATGATTTGTTTCGGGGTCACTAGAGTTGTTGGTTCCGTCTCATGAAAAATAGAAATTATCAAACAATGATTATTTTGGAGACGTTCGATGCGTGAAGGGAAGTTGTTGGGTTTATCCCACATCGGTCGTAAAAGGCGTTAGTATCTTGTATATAGGTTAATGAGAAAATCTTATTCCTTGAGTTAACTTTTGGATTATAATAGATCGTGACACCTATTGTAAGTCTTTTTTAGAGGGCCCAAAGCTTAGTTTGGAGTCCAAAGGGCCCAACAATGGTATCAGAACCCAAAGGTATCTAAAAGTATCAATCATGCACTTAGACGGTAGCATATATCAACTCTTATTAATATAAGAGTTGTAAAATCAAATACCAATTAAAATTAAGGATATTCAGCCAATTAAAAAAAATCAATCATTCTAGGGAAGTCTATCTCTCGGCGTAATATCATAACTAGTGAAAATATAAGGCTCTGTACTATATATAGTGGATAAAAATTTTATGGTATACTATTAAGGATACTAAACATTTACAAACCTTATAAATATATACATTTAAAGAAATTTTTAGCAAACATTTTTTTGTTAAAAGTACACTATTACACTATTTTTTGATTGGTACATGTGGAGTCCACGTGTGGTTCCTCTAACATCTCCACAAACAAAAAAACTTGATTTCATTTGGTAGGAGACAATATAAACCTCCTTGTAATAAAGGAATTCGCTTAATAAAATGGTAAAAACCAACTTGAAAACATGGACAAAAACACAATAAATAGATTTTATTTTTGTCGAAAGGTGAGGAAAGTGTGTTTCTGTGCCAAAGCTGATCATCGCCTCTCGTCGTCACCTCACGTAAATTTGTATTTAAAAACATGTCTACAATAGGAAATATATATTCACCTTCCTCTTCCACTTCACCTCACCTCACTTCAAAAACTTACTTTTTTTTGCATCTTTTTACGGAAAAAGTTTACCTCCCCAACACTTTACCTAATTTTGTATTTTAAAATTAATTTAAGAAGTACATTAAAAAACCCACCTTATTTTCCCACTTTCAAATATTCTAAAAAATTCCCCTTCTTATCATCAACCAACCTCAAAGACCCCCCACCCTTACCTCAGCTAAACTTGTATTAAAAAATTCATTAAGAAATTCACCTTTTTCACTTTACTCCCCCCCTTAATCACTTCATCTTAACTAATTTTTTGCTCAAAAACCCACTTATCTATTATCACCTTACCTAAGTTTATATTCAGAAATCCACTTAACAAGTAATGAACCCACCATCACTATTTTTGTCAAAAACTCATATTCCCACTATCACCTCACCTCATTTAAAGGACTATTTAAGTACAACAAGAAACTAACATTCTTTACATTAATCTGCTACTTTCATCTCAGCTAAGTTTTCACCTTAGAAGCTTAGCTCTTTACAATCATTTAACTTAATTTAAGTACATATTTAAAAACTCACTTAAGATGGTGAATGAAGGCATGCCTATTACTATACATCGATTTTTTATTATACAGTAAGAAATTCACATTCCTTGCCTCTTGCCCAAAATAGTGTTTTATTAAATCAAATCTTCCTTTGTAAGTAGGTTTATATTGCCTCCTCATAAATAAAGTTCTTTTTTTGTTTGTTGGGATGGTTAATGAAATTCATGTCGAATTTAAGTAGGCCAATTAAAAAGTGGGTGGCACTTTGAAGAAAAAAAGGGGGGGCTGATATAAAATTTTTTGATGTATTTAACACCTAAGCCTACCTACATTATGAATTGTGCTGCCTAGCATCTTTTTACCCTTCCATTATATATATATATATATATATA
>JAVDBV010001367.1:0-15950 GCA_032619315.1 Piper longum
AAAAAAAAAAAACTTACATGTCATTCATCAGTCAGACCATCATTCTCGGCAACGGGAGAGGGGCTCCTCTTCAAGCTACCCTCCGAGTATTCCATGAAAAGACTCACATTTAAATTTCCATTCATGCTCCTAAAATTTCAAAGCAATAAGAAATTGAAAAAAAAGGCAAAACTGCCCTTGGCCAAACAAAAATTAAGCTGAATTTCAACTTATATGGTTCAAACTATCCGTTATCAATAACTAACGTTGCAGGATTACAAGGTGATTCGAACTATTTTACGCTATTGAACATAAACAAATATTTTTGTGTCAGTCAATCAACACATATGGCAGACACAAAAGGTTAAACTATCTACCATGATCATGATACATAGAGGACCTGAAATTTTCAAAATTAGCACACTTGAATAACAGAAGCAGTTAAACTATCTACCATGATAATGAATAGATAAAAACATGAAATTTTCGAAATTTTAGCTTTTGACTAATACAAGTGGTTAAATTATCTACCATCATCATGGATAAATAAAAATTTGATATTTTCAAGATTAACATTTGATTATTACAAGCTGTTAAACCATCTAGTACCATGATCATGGATATATAAAAGACTTGAAGTTTTCAAAATTTCAAGAAAAACAATGATGGTTAAACTATTAAACTCTTCCCCATGATGCTGAAAACAAGAAAAACACAACCAAATCACTAACTTCCATGGAAAGGAACACAACCATATCGGATAAAGTATTGTTCATGTTTATTTCATTATTTAATTATTTTTTAATATAAATATTATTTTTCTCACAAACAACTCATCTCTTACTTATAGAATCGCTATCTACTTATAGAATCGCTATCTATTTTTGAATAAAGAAATATTATATTATAATGAGAAAATTTAAAAATAAGATTGATGTGAAAATTTATAGATAGATGTGTGTCAAACAAGCCTCTATTGAAATTAAAAATTTATCAATTATTCGTCTTATAGGAAGCCTAAATAGGAGATTGCAATGAGTAAATAATTTGATCATACAATGTTCATCAAAAAATTCAACATAAACTAATTTGAAAAATTCTTTAGGTAAACCAACTATTTCTTTTGTGAATATAGTAGATGAGTAATTTAATATATTATTATGGCAGAGATTATATATAGTAAAATATCCTAATTTGAGAAAATTTGTTTAATATGTTTTAGTCATTCATATATCAATTATTTCCTTCGATTCAACTTTTAATATTATAGGACAAATAATTAGCTCAATTAAAAATAGTTTGACTCTAAAAATAATTTTGTTTTGATATGTATCCAAAATTGCTTGAGGAATGAATATTAAAATAATTCATATTTTATATCATGTAGTATATATTTTTAACATGTGATCTTCTCTTGCTATATTTTTTACTTATAAAGAAACAAATAAGTTCATCATCAATTTTTTTAAAATAATAAATATTGAAGAATTAGAAGATATTGATGATTGTGTCAATAATGAATATGGGAGAATATTATATTTAATTTTTACTCTTCTAATATTTATAAAATATTTCTACAAGTAATTAACTTTTTTATATATTTTTGAAAGTAGGTTAACTAGATAAAGAATTAACTACAAGAATATTTTGTCTTTAAAGTATATACAATATTTGATTATATTTTGACGTCAAAGATTACTTTAAAGTTTCTATACATTAATTATACTTTGAAATATATACGAGCTAAATTTTAAAATTGAAGGCATTCTAACTATATAGTAAATGGTTTGATATAATTGTTAATATGAATATAATATTCTAAATTCTTAAATAAGAGGATGACTTTTATATTTTTTCAATGTAAGTCATTTTGAGTTGTTTAATATATTAAATATCAGTTTGAGGTATAAACTTCATTAATTTTAATGCATATCAAAATTAGAAATTTTCATAAAATATAATATTAACTTCAAAATTGTTAAAGACATTATGTTATTGATATAAAATATTGGACACTCAATCTATCATTCGGTTGGACAAAAAATTATTCATATTTAGTTTATTTTTATTCGGTCAAATTAGGTTGGTAAAATTTGATTAGACATGCTTCGAACTTCAATCGGACTTGGTAATTCGGACGTCCGCACCCACCCTTATCACTCCCCACTTAAAAAAAAAGGCCAACCCCTCCCAAAGTCAAACACTAAAAAATCATTTTTCTATTAAAAGAGTTGAACAATAAAAAAAATATCAATTTTATTAATGTCATGACTTAATAATGAATGATGTTGTTAATAACATGATCTAGTTAATTATAATGTCATCAACGTTATAAGCAATATATTGTTAAAAATAATAAGTTAATTTAAAAAATAATTTTCTTAAAAAGTAAGCGTGTTTGTATTATATATATATATATATATATATATATATATTACTTACCCTCGCCCCGATTGAAAGAAATAAGAAAAAAATTCCATCCAGTTTCCTCTTTAAAAAAGAGAAAAAGTAAAAATATCAACCTTTTAAAAATATCTACCCAAATTTTACATGACCAAATAAAAAATAAATCAAACATGGGCTCTTTTTTGTCCAACTAAATAACCTATTGAGCGACCGATACAAATTATAAATTAACGATATAAATGATATTTTTAAAATTTATTACAAAATTATCATCGATAATTATTAATACCATGATCTAGTTAACTGTAATGTCATCTCCGTCACAAGCAATATATCGTTAAAAGTAATAAGTTAATTTAAAAAATAATTTGTTTAAAAAATATATGCATATTTGTTTGTGTATGTGTATATATATATATATATATATAATAATAAAATATATGATAATTGTGTACTTTATATATATTTAACCCATACTTATGTACTTAATGGTGTTTAGTATTTGTGATTATTTAGTAATTTTATTTTGTTGTTAGTGATTTTTATTAGTTTAGGTGATTATATTTTTTATTGAGAAATTATTAGTTATATTTATTATATTAGGATATTAATTTAGTTCTAATCTGTGCTAACATCAATTTATTTGGAGAAAAGTCCTGGTTCGTTATTTATTAACGAAGAGTCCTTGATTGGTCCAAATGAAGAATATTTTAAGAAAGGAAAATTATAAGCACCTGATCTTTCAATTTTTGGAACTGTATGACCTAATTTGGGAAATAGTGGAAAAATGGAGGACGTGATTCCAGTGCCACGGTGCTCGTAGTATAAAAATTTAATGAATTTTAAATTTGCTACCCCAATTTTTACAAAGAAAAATTAAGTACTTTGAACTATAAAATAGTTCTTCATGTACAAATTTTTTGGGTTTTTTCTAATATTTTCGCTTTTCTATGAAGGCTCTTCTTAAATATTTTGACTCTCTGGAAATGGATAAATAAAGAGATTAAAGATTCAACAAACGGAAGAAGGAAATTATTTCTAAAGATCAAATCATTATAATTTTCTTTTTTTAATATTATTATTTTATTACAAAGAAATTTCCAAATATTCTTTGTTTGGTTTTATTTTCTTATTGTAATAGAGTAGATTCGTTTATGTTAGAGAGTTAATGGATATTAAATCAATGACTTGATATTTTATATCACTTGAAACTTATATTATTATTTTTCTACGAGAGTCATGTTTTATTGTGTTTAATGCTTTTATTTATTTGGTTAATTATTTAAACATAGTAAGGTTTTAAAAATAGAAGTTACGTTAAACAATTATTTGAATGATAAATTGATAATGCTTTATTTGTAGGTGATGTATAAAATATATCAATACATTGAATGTGATTAGTCTAAATCATAATTGTTAGATATTTATGGGTCTTTTTTAAATCTTAGTCTGAATATGAGGGTTTAAGTGCTTCTTCATTGAAATTAATGGAGAATAGACCCGAACAAGGATATTTGAAGTTAAGCGATTTTAAGATAGTCAATTTGACCCAAAAAAAAGATAGTTATATAAAAGGAATTCCACCGTCTTATGAGAAATAATAATTACATTTTCTTATATATAAATATCTTGTCTATTACACCCCGATTTTAATTCATCTAAGAACCAAATCAGAAATGTTACAATTGAATCGAGTCATGTCTAAAGTTAATAGTCGGTTAGACTCAATCGAGAAAATAGATTGAAACAACTTGTTTGGCGTAATGAGAATGGAAGACATTGTTAAATATTTATCAAAATACATCAAGTGTAAATAAAAGTAAGAAAGAAAATAATTATGCTGAGCTCAAGTGTGTGTAACGTTTATCTATCCTCCTACCAAAGCCAACTCAGGATTGCAATAACTACATATATAATATGAAAAATGTTAGTAACGAGTGTTAGTAGTCTGATAAATAACTAGTACAAAGGAGCAAATGGGTATTCCATTACCCACAAAAACTTAACAAACTTCATAATTACCTCATATTGGGCGGTAAAAAAACATACTTAAATCAGTGCTAACGCTCATACACAACTAATATTCATGTTCATACATACAACACTTACACCCACCCATCTTTCATATTACACCTACCACAGTACTCGAGTGGCAAAAAGAAAGGTTAAATTAGTTTCACAAATTTTAAAAATATATTTAGTTACATAGTACCCTCATATTCAACACTACCACAGGGTTTAAAGGAGCACTAGTGCGGTCTATACATCCCCGTATGCACTCTTAGTTGTAAAAGCCGTAAACCCTCATATTTATTCATATAGGCTTGGAAGAGGATTTACTACTTAGTTTTTATATCTTATCTTTCGAAAACCATTAAGGGGGTCACAACCTTAAAGTTTTATTAAACATGTGTAGAAAACACAACCAAATGGCCCGACTTCGGATGGATTCGATAAAATGACGCATATGCTTCCAACGTCTAAAACACAATTAAACTCGACACGTAGGGAGTCAAGTAGAGATCATGCAAATGGAGAGTCCTCTAGACCTGTAGTCCAATCTCCAAGCGCATCGACACATCTACGATGAGCTTAGACTCTGAAACCTATATCGAAACCCACTACTAAGTAAAATATTGACATCTCTATATAATGCATAATTGTAATGTGCGTTCACATCATCCATATATCCTAATAAAGAAGACAGTATTAATAAAACCTACAACTAAACATCATCACATAAATCTAGATAAAATAATAATAATAATAAATACATAAATAATACACTCGTGAATAAATAGATAAATAATAGATACCTAAAAATAAATAATACTCTAATCATAAAATAATAATATCATTATATAATATAAATACACAGCGAAATAAAAATAAATAAATAATAATGAATGAATGAATAAAAACACTCATAACATCCAAAATAAGCTGAATAATATGAATATACATCTAAACAAATGTAAGAGTTTTCAAATTACCGAAAACGGTCAAAAAACTGCCGAAAACGATAGAAAATGTGGTGAAGTGACTGAACTGAATCAAACTGAGCGAGTTGATCGAGTTGAGCTAAGTCGACTTAGCTATGTCAAGCAACAATGCTGGCTAGGTAGCTAGACGCAGACACGGGCTCGGACATGAACAGGTGAATGGGACTCAGGCAGGCAGATGCAAACGCGGGAAGGCAGATGCGAACGCAGGATGGTAGCCGTGATATGGGTCCGACCGGGGGTGGTGCCCGTCGCCAAAAAATGATGATGGTGCTGCAACTAGGGTCCTCGCCGATCGGGATCAACAACACATATGACGAGGAACATGACGGTGGTGGTGATCGGCGGAGTTTAGTCACTGGTTGACCAAAACAATGGTCGAAAGAGGATGAAATCGCCACCGATGCAATAGCATCGCCGGTAACGTTCGCGGCCATGACGTTAGTCTTGGGTGGTCTCAAAATGGAGATCTTGATAGGATGAAGCTATGTGGGTGGTCGGATCGGTCAAAGGTGGCTCACCGATTTCAGAAAATGGCTCGAACGGCAGTGGCGGCAAAAATCAGCTATTAAAACTCCGTTACCAGTGGCGGTTATCGTGAAAGTTACGAATAGAAAGCCGGTGGCGGGGCGGTCATGGGGGTGCTGATCCAATGGCCGGGGGAGGCCCAGAGACTCGCCGGCAGCAAGGCGATGTGGCAGCGGTGCTAAGGGTGACTCCGAAAATTGGGGAAAACCTTTGAAAATCAATGGGTGAAGTTAGGGTAAGTGGATGACTCAGATCTTGCCTTGTAGCACAATCTAGACGTCTGGAAACTTGTGGCCTAGTGGGGCCCATCTATGGTGTATGCAATATGCATATGGACGGAAAGCACAGATCGAGATCGTCTAAAGTCCGAATTGACTCGACTCCTAAAAGTGACTCAATGGGCCGGAATTAAGGCAAGAAGGTTAAATGGGTTTCGAACCCGGACTCAATTTGGTGAAAATCAGTGACTCAAATCAAGTCGGGCCCATAGGGCATACTCAGACACCATAAAACCATAGCTAACCCATAAAAAAATCATTTGCATACCTCGTGTACACACTGATAACTCGTGTTCTGTTGTAGCCTAATTGAATCTATCATCTATAAATCGGCATACTCAGCCACCATATGTAAAACTCGCGACTCGAGTCATGGTTTTATAGTCGTTAGTCAGTCGGTTCGACTATGGTCCGAGTCAATTCAGCTTTCAGAACACATGTGCCGAGCTGAGGCCGACCGTGTGCACGTGCTATGAGGGTTCATGTATACCCAAGTATTCGATGATAACGTCAGATACGCATGAGCAGACTAAGTTATCAGTAAATATAAGAGTATACATTCGATGATTTTATTTTTTCTTCTGACCGTAGAATTAGTTTAGGTAGAATGACGAACTAGGATGCATTAGATCGTATTTAGGTGGGTTATTAGTTGTAGAGCATGTCATTTGGATGTCATGGTGTTTGTTTTATTTTATGAGATTTTTCCCGATTTTGTGGATTTTTTAAAGGATTTATTACGAGTTTGTTATTATTCTTGACTGTATTTAGAGGTAAGTCAAGTTTTATTTACGAGTTCGTCACCATAGTGTTTCTTCTCCCTCCCGACAGTTCTCTTCTCCAAACCCTAGCCGCCACCACCCATGTGCGTTACTGCTACCTCCGCTAGCCGCCGCCAATCGATGCCGCGCAATCCAGTCGTGCCGTCGCCATGCCACTCCTAGCATCCTCGGCTGCTACCAAGCCTCCACAATTCCAGATCGCCGCTCTCCCATCATCAATCATCCCACCAGCGACTGTCACCGTCGCCATCTAGTGATCGCCTTCGACGTCTTCGACCAACCCATGACTTTCCCCGACTAAAACGAAGCCCAGCGCTACCCATCCTGGCCAGATCTCCATTCCCCATGGCCGCCTCTATTTTTGACATTTTTCTGGTGAGCTGCCGCCTCCATGACCACGTCGGCATCGTAGACATGTTGGGTTTGTCGAGCCGGCTCTAACAGTACCCACACCACCACCATCTCGTCGGTAGACACCATCGATAGACACCGTTGGCGACTTTCGCCAGAAAACCATTGAAAAGCTACCGAAAAACCACTGAAACTTGCCGAAAACCCAGATTAGCTAGAATTTGCCAAAAACCCGGATTAGCATACTTCTCATCCAATTGAACCGATCGAACTTTAGACGCCATCAAGTGCCAAATTCGAGTTCTGAGATGCGCCTATGGGTTACCAATTGCTAACGATGAGAAGTATAATTACCTCCTATTTAATTATTTAAAATTGATGATTATTAGCATAGCATGCTAGGATTGATTAATTGTCAAGATAAAAGTCTAATTGTGAATGAAATAATGAGTTGCATGATGTGATTAATAATGGATGAATGCTAATGGTCTAAGTAGGTAAACTAAATTTGAGCATGCTAATTGACTGAAAAGTAACTTAGAAACACATAATAAAATTGGTATGAATAGGATGAGTTAGAATTATTTTTACATTGATGATTGTTTGACTGCCGTTGGATGATGATTGTATTTTGAGTGCGATGTTGTGATGAGTTTGATGCATCATTCAGTTAGCTGGCGTTAGCTTCTAGATTTGATGTGTAGGTATAGACTAGGAGCTCACCACCTAGGCGCGAGAACACGCTTGGAGCTTCTACCAGGTTCGTTTAAGACTCGCCTTTATTTTACGCTATATTCTATCGTATGTTTGGTTTATTACTTGCAGGATGGGTTAAGTGGCATTTTATCAGATCCCACTTAACCCGGGTCATTTTAACAAACTCGTTTCTACGATTAATAACCCTCAAGGATGAGATCCTTCGAGCATATTTTGAAAATAAGATCCACCACAAGTTGCCTTTAGGCCTATTTTATAAATCCCTTCCTAGGCATGCATATATAATTTTACCGAGTTTTTAGTGAGACGAGAGATGGGGAAATCGACTAGCACGTACCATGAGTGGATGCACGTGACAATCAAAGCTGGCTTTGGATTAGTGAGCAAACTATTCCATTCCCGAGGGATCCTGACAACTCAGTGTTTGAGTTCCTCACACCTAGAGAACGTGGAGGTTTACGGGTACTATTAAGTACAACACGACTTGTGGTTCAATGGGTACTAAAAGTGACTGCCTGAGAGTACTGGGCCTTCATGCTCAAGACAAGGAGAATTATGGAGGTAACAAGAAGGCTTAGGATATACTAATAGTCCCAAAGGACAAGAAAATGAAATAAGAAAATGCCAAGTAAGGCATCAACGGCAACAGATCAGCCAATTTGGGATTCTAATGGGTCTGTATCCCAATGCTTCCTCAGTATGTGCCATTCAGAGAGTTCACGAGAAGTATATGAATGTTTTCTTTCATATGAGAGTTTTCTCTCATAGCCAGTTTGATATTAGTTACATTTTGGACAAGTAACACTCATTGCTGACATGTTTTTATAATATATGTAGGTGATGAGCTTGATTGGTCATACTAGCTTGGATGGAGGAGCAGTGAGGTCTCTTCCACACACATGTAAGATAATTGCATGTCTAATATTTTGCTTATAATGTTATTATATTGAACACGATATGATTAAATGCAAGACATGATGATATGATATGAAATATGAATAGAATGCACAGGCGGGTTGAGACCTAAGATTTAGAGTGATTGATGTATATAATAGACTAGAATTTTGGGTGAATGCAAATATCTGATATATGTATATATGTTTGTACATATTGTTTTGACAGGGTGGCCCCTAATTGCAGTTTTAGGGGATATTCTTTCTGTTATATTTTGGAATTTTTATTGATTTTATTGCAATTGTTGTTGGTGTGTGAATTGAATTTCATGTCATCCATGTAATAGCATGTTAGGGTTTTGTGTATTCATCCATGCATATAGCGAATCTTATCTTCATCTTAAGACGCCGGGATTAGATCTCCACAAGTTGGGTTTGAATTAGCCGACCCAACTAGGGCCCGTGACATTCCGGTTCGGTTCGCAAGTGTGAATCGGATTTGGCGTGTTACAGATTTGGTATCAAAGCCACTCTCGGTCGATTAAGATGCAAGATACTGTTATAGGTGTTGTGTGTGCAAAGACTGCTCCGAGTCAAGCTAGCAGGTATGTCTTTGTCTATTTTCTTTACATGTAGATTTTTTTTCATAAGATCGTTGCATAACAGTGTATTTAGAACTTGATCAGAAATATGTGGAACTTGCCTTAGTTGAGCCGACAAGTCATTCCTATGGATTTTTACCATACTATCAGATTGTTTGCTTTGTTAGATGTGAGAAGGGCATGTTGTGGTTCGTAAAGGTAGAATGGGTATGAGATCTCATCTTATACCATATCTGGATGTTAGCAGATGTCAACAGGAATTCGACAAACATGTCATGATGGGCTTAGAAACCCACTGGTTCTTTCCATCACATAAAAGATTTGGATGAGTCAGGGTGCCCACATGTTCAGTCAACTGAGGTTGAATTAGATGTTGAACAGGGGTTTTGTCTTTTGTATGTCACCACATTAGTCCTGCTTCTATTAGACATGGTGTACATTGTGGGAAGGAGTTTGAAGTATGAAGCTTGAAGAAAGGGTGAAGTAGTAAGGAGCTTGAAGTGTGGAGATACTGTCAAGTTAGTTGGCATATGAAATGGACTACTGAGTGCCGACAAATCCTTAGGGATGAAGGCTGTAACTATGCCAATAGAGCCACTGAAGTACTTAGAGCATAAATGAGAGTTTAGGCAGATGACTTGAAATGGACCACTTCCAGAAGATAGTGAGGATGATTAGTGAGGTGGATCAAAAGTTCGATGAGCACTTCACTGCATTCCCCTCTTCTATTAGTTTATATCTGTCCCAGTATCATTTTTGGCTTCTTTGCCAGACATAGGTCTCGATATGACGAGGAAAAGATCAAGACCATCATTGCCTACGAGATCAAATATTTGACGAGATTCTACCAAAGATAAGGTACTAGATCAATGATTGTTATTCGAAGGCCAATCAGCACTGCGAGAAGTAGCCACTCCAGATTTTAGGAGACTAGTGTGGGTTCAGCATAAGTTTAACATGGTACTGTCACCACCATGATCGAAACCCTTCCGGATCAGACACGCATGGTTGGACAACCTAAGCCGAGCTGTTAGTAGTCACTTCTAGGAAGACAGACACATAAAGGAAGACATGTTAGAGACAGTGGTGGATTTACAATGTATATGATCAGGATCAAATCCTCACCAACTAGATAGCATTGCTACTGACAGTGTTGCACAAATGCTATCCAAGATGCACTACTACCAATTGAGGTGCACAATCACCGACCGAATTGCACAACCACCGTCCAAGGTACTCAACTACCACCCAAGATGCACTACTGCCGTCTATGTATTGTTCAACCACCGACCAAATACGCACTACCACCGTCCATGTATTGCTCAACCGCCGACCAAGTGTAACAGGTAGAACTTTAACCATGGCCAAGTAGTTGCCTCGCCTCAACATGAGGATAGCTAGGTCAAGGATTTTGAGCCTTGCCTAGTGACCGCATATCACAACTTTTAGAGCTGAGTAGGGTCCAAGTTTAAAGAACAAGATACAGCTATAGTGGCATCATCAAAATAGAAGAGAGTTAGGAAAGCTGAGATTATTCTGACGAGATGGCATATGGTCCGACTTGACCATCTCTCTTGCAATTATTATCTTGACCTGACACCTTTGGGTCAGATGTATATTGCAAGATAACCCCATCAGACACTCTTAGAGGCAGTCTTATAGGGATGTGCATAGACAGAGTCAGAACATGATAGTATGATGTCCAAATGGGACATCCACAATGATCAGATTGTTCAGATGGAATCAATGATGGTGAGGGTCGGCGGAAGAAATGGGTGACAGTGGAAGAAGGTGACGTGGCAACTCCATCATCCCATCCCCTTAGGGTTCATCTGAAAAAATTGTTTTAATTTAAACCGTCCTTCATCTAATCCACATTAAAATGTAGCTGCCTTTTATCTTATTGTTATTATTATTGTTGTTATTGTTATTATGGGTATTATTATTATTAGTACTATTATTTCTTTTTTGGAGTAGAGAAGTATATTATCTTATTGGCTGTTGTTAAATTTTTGCACTTAGATGTATGTAAGTAAATATTTAATAGATTATGTATAGAGAAGATACCATATATTATTTAGTTGGACCAATTCACGTCGATTTAAAAATGATCCGGTTGTTATCTTGAGTTGGTCCAATTTTGTATTTTCTTCCTTTGGCTGATTAAAAAGCTGATTCAAATTCATTCAACTATTATGCAGATGTAATCATGTAGTAAGAGGTTAGAAGTTGATTCACTAACCTAGGTAGTTGATGATTAACTGATGACGTCTAACCCTACACACTAATCATGACCTAACAAAGAACTTTATTCAATAATCAAACTGAAAGACCCTAATGGGTAGACTGTTGGATGTTGGACGTATATATGTATATAATTGTATCATATGCTTTTATTATTAAGGTTTGGGCCTAAATCAAATTGATCTATTAAAGTTAAGGTTAATGGGTCATTAATATTTAAGATATATATGTGGAGATACCATATATTTAAGATAAGTATGGATAAATATGTATACATACCGGTTTTCGTAATCTCTAATTTATAATGGGTTAAAATAGAAGTATAAAAGATAAGGATAAAGACGGTTATAAGTATAAATACGGTTATGGTCTCCAAATTTGTACTGGAGTTTTTCTTTTCTAGTATACCATCATCTAGAAACTCTGGCTTTGGAGAACCGGTGCAAAATTTGAAAGATCAAAACTTTAAGAAGTTAAGAATCGTATTAGTTCTATGGATTCAGGTACGCTTCCACTGTCTAGTTTTATTTACTTGATGATTTGATATTAAGATTTCGATTTTAAAATTTAGAAAATAAAGTTTTAATAAGCGGCATCAGAGCCAACTTCATAGTAAATCATTAAGAATTAGTTTTTATTTGTGTTTAATTTTGGAATGAGTCAATCATCCACTTTGGTATTTTATTAAAAGAAAAAGTTTTTTTTTGGAGGGCCTCGATCCCAAAACTAATATTAGTTTGTATGAGGAAATAACTGATATGGTTTACATCCAATTTTTTATGGTTTTTAATTTATTATGAATACCACAAATTTGGTACTAATTATTGAGAATACCCCAAATTTTACATTGTCAGCGGTAAGGAAAATATAAGAAATTTATATATGGGATATTTATGCCCAAATCAAGGTCCTTTTTTTTTGTAAAATATCAAATGAGAAAAATAAAGTTACGAAAGGTTATAATTTCAGAAATTTCCAATTAAAGATAATTTTATAACCTTTTTAGTTTTATGTTATTTATATTTGGAATTATTAAATTCAACTTATGGTTTAGTTATAATTAGTATTTTAGAATTTATTAATGACTACAATATGCTCCCAAAGTAGCCTCTTTTGTAGAAATTAGTTTATTTTAAAATATTAAGACTGTTGTGAGTATATGATTCATGTGAATTTTAATCGGCCCAAAAGAAGGTTAATATTTGACAGAATTATATATTCATTTGTGGTAATAAATATGGGATAATTATTAAGATTCCATGTGAATAATAAATCGGCCTAAAGGAAGGTTTATTATTTGACGTGATTTATTGTTCATATTTGAATACTGCACAAAGAGTACTACTTACAAATTAATATTTCTGTTCAAAGACTAAATATTAAGGTTGTGCTAAGTATCTGTTGATGGGATTAACCATTGTTTGAATTATTAATCTTATTATGTGTATGTAATTTTGTTCATATTTGGATTCAGTTAATCAATTTGCTTCTATGATTTCTGCCAACATCAATTTAGTTCCAATGCTTAAAGATATTTTTAAGGATTGGAAAGAAAACATAATGATCATTCTCGACTACATAAATTTTGACCTTGCATTAAGGACTGAACAACCTGCTTCTCTTATGGATAAAAGTTCCATTCAGGAAAAATGAGACATTGAGAAGTGGGAACGTTCAAATTGGATGAGTCATATGATCATGAAGCGGGGAATTCAAGAGACCTTCAGGGGTGATGTGTCTGATAAGGTTATTAGAGCCACTGAGTTTTGTATAGAGATTGAAAAGCGTTTTGTAAAAAACGATAAGGCCAAAACAAGTACGCTTTTGTCGAACTTGATTTCAATGAAGTTTAAAGGCAAAACAAGCATAAGGGAGTACATCTTAGAGATGTCAAATATTGCTTCAAAACTAAAAGCACTAAGGTTAGAGCTATCACAAGATTTGCTCATGCATTTAGTTTTAATTTCTCTTCCAACAAAATTTAGTCAATTCAAGGTCAGTTATAACTGTCAAAAGGACAAATGGTCTCTTATTAAGCTCATTTCTTATTGTGTGCAAGAAGAAGAAAGGTTGAAGCAAGAACAGGCTGTAAGTGCTAACTTGGTTAGTACCTATCAAGACAAAAAATAAGAAAAGAAAGAGGGCTAAGGAAGCTAATAATGGGTCTCACAAGCGACAGCAAAAGAAAGAAAATCAGGCTTCTTGTTGTTTCTTTTGTGGTAAACTTGGACATATGAAGAAGGATTGCACCAAGTATTATGCCTGGCGTGTAAAGAAAGGTCCATTTCTTAATTTTGTTTGTTATGAAGTCAATTTAGCTTCAGTGCTAATACACACTTGGTGGCTAGATTCGGGTGCTATTACTCACATAAGTGTGTCAATGCAGGGTTGCCTGAGTTGCCAAAAGCCAAATGATGCTGAAAGATTCATCGATGTGGGTGATGGAAAATCAGTTATAGTTGAAGCAATAGGGATTTTTAGATTATTATTGAATACATGATATTATTTGGATTTGAAAGAGACATGTGTAGTACCATCTTTTAGACAAACTTTGGTTTCAATTTATATATTGGACAAATTTGGTTACTCTTGTTCATTTAGAAATAATAAGTTTAGTCTTTTTCTAAATTCAAATATTGTAGGTACATGTTCCTTATCTTTTTATGATAATCTATATTTATTTAATACTATTACATCTTTTAATGAAACTTTACATGTGGGTTTATGTGATATGAAAAGAAAATTAACCAATGAGAATTCTACTTTACTCAGGCACAAGCGTTTAGGACACATTTCTAAACAAACAATTGAACGACTTATGTCAGATGGAATCCTTGATTCTCTTAATTTATCAGATTTTCAAGTCTGTATTGAGTGCATTAAAAGAAAATAAACAAATATAAGGAGACTAGGTGCCAATAGATCTTCACGCGTCTTACAAATAATACATACAGACATTTGTGGGTCATTCCCTACAGCTTCATGGAATGGTCAACAATATTTCATTACGTTCATAGACGATTGTTCTCGTTATGGTTACCTTTATCTCATTCATGAGAAGTCTCAAGCATTAGATGTATTTAATGTATATAAGGCTGAAGTTAAGAACCAACTTAACAAAACTATTAAGGCTGTCAGATCTGATCGTGGTGGTGAATATTATGATAGATATGATGAATCAGGTATACAACGTCCAGGACCATTTGCCAAATTCCTAGAAGAGTGTGGAATTATCCCACAATACATAATGCCAGGTACTCCTAGCAGGAATGGTGTTGCTGAGAGATGAAACCGAGCATTAAAAGATATGGTAAGAAGTATGATTGCTCATACTACTTTACTTGATTCACTTTGGGGTGAGGCCGTAAAGACATCAGCATATCTTTGTAATAGAGTACCAACAAAGGCAATAATTAAGGCCCCTTATGAATTATGGACTGAAAAAAAACCCAGTATTAAGCATTTATGTATTTGGGGTTGTCCAGCTGAGACAATGCCTTATAGGCCAAATGAAAGGAAATTGGACTCAACAACAATAAGCAGCTATTTTTTTGGGTACTCTAAACGCTCAAGAGGGTGTAAGTTTTATGATCCCACAACAAGGTCATTCTTTGAGACGGGAAATGCCCGGTTCTTTAAGGAAGTTGAGTTTGGAGGGGGGAATGAGGTTAGAGACTTTGTCTTTGAAGAAGAATCTGTTTCTCTTCCTATGATTGTTCTTGACAATAATCAGGATCATATTCCTGATGTTGTTCAAAAAACAATACCAGAATTAGAAGACAATGTCGATAATTTCCCTAATCAAGTTATACCTGAAGAGCAAACTCAACAGCCTCCAGTGTAAAACCCGTGACTCGAGTCAGGGTTTTATTATAGCGAACCGGTCGGTTCAGCTGTCGATTCGAGTCGAGTCAGTTCATAGACCGTACGCTGAATCGAGACCGGCGTGAGTTATGAGCGATGAGAGTCACGTATACTTGAATATATGATGATAACGTTGAAAAGATGATGTGAGATGAGTTATCAGAATGTATGAAAGTATGCAGTAATTTTTCAGTTTATTGATTTGATCGTAGAAATAGTTTTAGGCCGATTAACGTATTAGGACGCGTTATTTGGTAGTTATGGTGGGTTATTAGTTATAGATCATATCATTTGGATGTTATGA
>JAVDBV010001368.1:0-15827 GCA_032619315.1 Piper longum
TCTGTTTTATTTTAGGAATTTTTATCGATTTTTATCGTGATTGTCTTAGCATGAACTGGTTCGTATGTCATCCACATAGTAGCATGTTAGGGTTTAGTACATTCATTTATCAATATCTTCCATCTTGAGACGCCGAGAGTAGATCCACCCGGGACCCGTAACAGTTCGGTTCGGTTCACGAGCGAGCCGGATTCGGGGTGTTACAACGTTAGAGTCTAAATATCTCATCCATACATTAAATACTTGTATCACCATCTTGAGATGCCCATGGTAGATCCAGGTCTATTTAATCGAAAAAAATAAGTTAACTAACAGTTCGGTTGCTAGTAGCAATTCTGGTATGGTTCACTGGCGAACTAAATTGGGGTGTTACATGTTCAGAATCAAACCGAATGAATGCTCACCTATGGGGATAGCAAAGAATGTGTAGCGGCTGATTAAAATTTAATCAACCAAGAATGCACAAATATTAACACACTAAATGAGAGCTGACATCTATTTAATATTGCTTGGTACCATTCGGTACCATGCATAATATTGAACATCTACCCATATCAAGGTTACTAGAACCAAGAAATAAATTGGCCATTATATTAAATAGCTTAGTTAGAGGTACCATCTTTCTCCGAGACGCACTTTATTGGAAAAGAATGATACAATCAATTTCATTTCTTTGCTACTAAACGAGGCCCTATTTAATAATTTGTTGGGCATTCATTTAAGTAGACAATTGAGTTTTCCACAATCCTTTAAATAACTAATTATTCCCCTTCAATTGGTTGTTGAATTCTTCTTTAAAATTATGGGTTCTGTCGACAAAGATATCGTATGAAGAAGTATGAATAATAATAATAATTAACAAATAAATATTAAAAAAAGGTGAACTGTAAATTTTCTTGGCAAAATTGGCTGCAAATCAGTTTCTTTGAGTGGTTCATCTGTTATATATAAATATTTGGGCTTTAAAATTTGCACATAATCGTCATATTTATTCTGGTTTATTTTTTCTATATGCTTAAAACTGAAAGGAACGAAAGGAAATCCTCATGAGTCAAATTTACTTTACCCACCAAAACAAATTAGCGCTACTATATATAAAGTGCAAACACAAATATATAAAGAAAATAGAAACTATATATAACTAGGTGTACTTGTTGTACACATTAATTTTTTTTGACAGGATAAACTATACTCCTATTATAATTACAACAATTTATAAAGAACAACAAACTACCCGTTAATTGTAAGTAAATTAAAATTTACCACGAGCACAACACATTAAGTATGCATAATTAAACAACTTATTCCGTATGGCTAGATTGCCCCAAAAGAAAGGTATGAAGAGATAGTTGAGCTCGCCTTTGACTTAATCCCCATTGAATTGATAATTATTGTGCTAAATTAATAACAACATAAATAGTATACATCTGACTAAACTCAAAAGAAACGAAGTGATTTAGCAAATAAAAAAGTGAATTAATCCATTCCACTGTAATCTATGTATAGCCTCATTGTGATAAAGATAATTTCATCATAGTCATTCCAATCTTTAAGTATCAATTGTCAAGAGGATTCATGGCATATCAAGCCTGTGTAATTGAGTAGGTTCTTGGCTTATGTAATAATATATAAAAAATGATATAATAATTATGGTAAATTTTCCCTTGCCTAACCTTATATTCCCTAATAAGTGTACCATTTTTTTTTTCTTTAGGGCAGGTACAATATCAAATCCATATTACCCACAAACCATTCTCCAAAACTTGATTGGTGGATATGGTATTGGCCACATCCAAAAAGTCCAGACCCCATAAGAGGAAGCAGATCCAAAAGTCCCAACTACAACCACCAAACTCACACCTTACTCCCTAACCATCCCACAAGTAATTAACAGCAACTCATGAACAAGAAACTCCCAGCTAGCACCAAGCTGGACATGCACTGCACACCCAAAAAAAAAAAATTGTTACTTCATCATTCTATCTTATATAGCATTTTGCATTACAATGATAAATTATTAGTTAAGCCAGAAATTGTATGTAATCGAATATGATTTACTTCTTAAAGTGACATGCAAAGTGGCAAACACAGACAAAAACTTGACATCCTACATTCATTATAGAGCACCCGAATCCTCTGTTGAAGTCCTATGTTAATTTTAACTAGATAAAATTACTGGCACAAACGCAAACAAAACCTTGTCCCTACGTTTATTAGTCTCACTGAACGCTTACCATCCTTCCTTACCCATCTATAAAATGCTCCCCCACTCCCCTTCCATGGTGGGCATTTGTTTGCATCATCTAATTCATTATCAAACCATGGTTTCTCTATGCCCTTACGCCTGTAGCTTGCTGTTAACTGCATTGCTAACATGGAGTCCTTTCATGGCCTCCGGCGTCTCCATCTCCACCGGCGACTTCAACAAAGATGTGGAGATCACCTGGGGGGACAACCGCGGCAAGATACTCAACGGTGGGCAGCTTCTCAGCCTCTCCCTTGACAAGTTTTCCGGCTCAGGGTTTCAATCCAAAAACCTGTTCCTCTTCGGAAAATTCGAAATGCAGCTCAAGCTCATTCCCGGCAACTCCGCCGGCACTGTTACAACTTACTATGTAAGCTATTTGCATTGACGGAGCACGTCATTAAGTAAATTTAAATGGTTTAACCATTCGTTTGTAGGGCTCAAACTATTAAAAAAAAAGAATCGATAGTCTCGTACCGGTTTTTCACATTCATGTATGTGATTGGATTTTACAGCTCAAGTCTTCGGGAGCGACATGGGACGAAATCGATTTCGAGTTTCTGGGCAACGTCAGTGGACAGCCGTACACACTCCACACCAATGTTTTCACCCAAGGGAAAGGCAACAGGGAGCAGCAGTTCCACCTCTGGTTTGATCCCACCAAGGATTTCCACACCTACTCCATCTTATGGAATTACAAGCGCATCATGTAATGATCAAGCTCAATGACCTCGAATTTTATTTCATTGACATCGATTGATCTCTTTCTTTTAACTCCCTACTCAATGTTCGTATATCTTTAATCTTGGGTACAGGAGGATGGTAATCCCACCATCAAAATTTTATAATTTATAGTCACACGAATCTCTAAATTTCTTACATTTTTTCGGTATTTGATGAAAATTTTGGTGAAGTTTGTTTATTTATTGTAGAATTCCATGATTAAACGATTGATTAATTTCCTTTTTTTTCCCCAGCTTGTCTGTTGATGGCACTCCCATTAGAGAATTCAAGAACATGGAGCAAAATGGAGTCCTCTTTCCAACTAAGCAGCCCATGAGGCTCTTCTCCACCTTGTGGAACGCCGACGACTGGGCGACGCAAGGCGGGCGGGTGAAGACCGACTGGAGCCTCGCCCCCTTCACAGCCTACTACCGGAAATTCTCCTCCGACGCCTGCATTTGGTCGTCGTCCAGCAAGTCTTCCTGCTCTGCAATGCCTTCAGAAACTTCGAGCTCTTCGTGGATGAACGAAGAATTGGACTCAACCCAATTGAATAGATTGAGATGGGTCCAGAAGAAGTACATGATTTACAACTATTGCACTGATTTGAAGAGGTTTCCACAGGGATTACCAAAGGAATGTGTATGATGCTTCTTCATGCATGCATAGAAATCTCATACCTATATGGAGTAAAAGGTTGTATGGGACATATAAACATACCAATAATTTATGGGTTTTCTCTAGAATTTTTTTTTTATGCGTACTAGTGGTTGCTAATTATGTGAAGAGTTGAATAATAGCGTCGGGATTGATTCTCTAGAAAAATTGGGAGCCTATTAATTTCATGAAACGTTGTACGTAAGAAGTTTGACGAACTGCAAAATGATGATATTGTATATTTAATGGATCATTAATTGGTATTTTGAAAAACAATTGAGCAACAATGCCTACTTAGTACATAATATAATCTTGTCAAAACAACCAATACCAAACTTGCGTCAAGTGGCTAGATAATTAAATTGTGGTTCCATTTGAAAGCAAGGAACTTGAAAAAGATCCGGTACAAACTGTTTTTATTTATTTTTAATTAATGAATTCAATGTAAAGCAATTGATCCACGATATAAAATCGACACCTTTGACCCAAATCTAGATGAGATGTAGATGATGATGATGATTAAAGAAATGTATTCTTAAACATATTAACAAAACACAAAAACTGAATAAGTCCCAGGCTTGGTTGGTTCAGAAAACCTTGGAAAATTTTTTGGGCATAACCCAAAGGCAATGACTGCAATTAATTCCCCGTTTCAGAAAAAAACCCCACAAAGCACAAAACAATTATCATTTGTAACAGGCCATCGGTAGAAAATACCTTCTGTTTTAAATTAATCAAGAATCACCACCCATAAGAAAAATCCATGCCTAGGAATTATTCTTCTACCACAAACAAGATTGTGCCATTGTAGCTTACCCAAACCACCCTGCTTTTTTGGCGTAAGAGTCAGTTGCAATTTTGATAATTCAGAAATGAACGTAATAGAGAAAACAGTTTATTGACACCATCGCAGCAAATGGTCAACCCATGCATGAGAACAAACAAATCCCAACAGTTACAAATGAAACATATAACCACCACATCCGATCTAATTTGATTCAGTAAAAATAAAATAAAACTAAAGATATAATCTTAAACTTCATGCCACAGAGTGGATTTTGCAAAGCATACCCATTTAACATGAATATACTTTAAACTTGAACGAATTTTGAACGAACCAGTGTACCATGAATACAAAAGCAAGGCACTCAATCTTAACCATTAAGCACCTCTTAAAATCGCTAGATTAACTTTCAAATGAGTGGAGGAATACATTGTGATGAAACGTGCATAACATACAGATGCAAAGCATCATTCATTAGTTGTAAGAGCTGAATGAAGTACTTCCTCGAGCAACTTCTCTGCATCAGCATATAGCTGCCTTTTGGCCTCAATGGCTAAACCAGCAAGAGCTTTGTCCTGAATAACAAATGATAAATTAAAATTTTATATAGTCATTTAATTGTGAAAGAAGACGGTCACTAGAACAATATGTACTGGAGGCAAGTCCTGGTAACTTCTCAAGGTATCAAGAATTGGTTTTGTTTTCTTTTCCAAATCTTTTTTCTGCTCGACAATTCAGTCAGAACACCATGGCTGATCTCTGGTGTATACCCCACCTGATTAAGAATTTGCC
The DNA here is from genome assembly GCA_032619315.1 of Piper longum. Classification (NCBI taxonomy): domain Eukaryota; kingdom Viridiplantae; phylum Streptophyta; class Magnoliopsida; order Piperales; family Piperaceae; genus Piper; species Piper longum. Next base: position 5,202 of record JAVDBV010001368.1, read on the forward strand.
TGCAACGAACATATTTTAAAATTAAGCTATGATTAAGGAATGTCATGAAATCAGGTTGACTAATTATATCAGGGACGTGAGAATAAAAAAAGGTGATAAAAAAGAGAAACCAATTTTAGACATTCCGTACACCTTATATACAGATTGCTGCTCTATATATTGCTGCTCCTTTGACACCATAAGAGCCAAATTCTTTTTCCAATAAAGCATTTGATCTTCACAGGTAGCCACCTCACTATCCAGCTGAGGGAGGGTCCTGGAAATGTCATCACAAAAACCACAACAATTATTGGTCAGTATGTACTTGTTAACATAAATGAAACTTCAGCTCATGATTAACGGTAATATCAGTGCCACAAATCAACATAAATATTGCATTCTGGCAGACTACTATTGTCTTCCATGGCTCTTTATTAGGGAGTTCTCTCATCAACCGTCCAATTTTTTAGTTATTGACTAAAAGAACTATGATGCTATGTAAATGTTTATTGAATATTTTCCCAGCCATCCATAGGTGTCTGCTACACAAGTCAAGTACTAACTTTTACCAATTTGATTATTTGTGATCAACTGGAACTAACGCAATTTACCCCTTTTACTACAGGTTTATACTTTAAATGAAATTGTAATCATCCTCTTACGGTTGTGATCTATAATGACCTAATCTAATACAAATTAATAGGCTATGTTATTTCTCCAAAAGTTGTTAACCAAGTTGAAGATCTATAATCCATCCTCACTAATATATCTATCTTACCTCAATAAATAATGGATGTGGAATTAATTTTAAGGGATCTCATATTCCACCCACCTTCAAAAATTCCATCCTTGAAACTTTTCTTCTCTTCCCATAGGCGTAACCTATACCGACAATTCAATTCAGCCCACCATCCAATAGAGGATTGGGTCGGCTTTGATAGCCATTGTAACAATTCAACCCAAATGCAAATCGATAGGCAGGTCATTTCTTTAAAAGCAGTTAATCAATTTAAAGATATATAATCCATCCCCATATATATTGGATTTTACCCTAATAAATACTAGATGTAAGACTAATTTTGGGGGAGATCACATGATCAAAATGTTGACCTCATTCCACTAAAACACAATCGACAACATGAATCACACATCAATGTCCTTTTTCTCCCTTCCCTTACTCATTCTTATCCCACAATCGAAGACATGGCAATTTAACAAATGACGACAACTGTGGCTGTGCAAAACGATAAATCCACACAGAAATTATTTATATATTATCAAATTTTACCTGTCTTGAAGCAAATAACTCAGTAAATGAGCTGTACCCAAAAGCTTAACTCGATTTGGCTAAACTAAAAATAAAAATCAATAACAAACCTATTCGAGTAGGTAAGTCTGGCAAGAGCCTGCCGAGTATAATCAAGAAGGGCTTTTGACTCCTTCTGAACCTTAGTCCTCTTCTCTTCCACCACAGTTTTCCTCAGTACAATATCACCCGCAGCAACCAGATAACTGCAAAATTTGATTGCCCCCGTGTTCACGCATTCATAGAACCAAAAAACCAAAATCTCAACTACAATTATCTATCTAGTGACATTTCAAGGGAACCAACATTCAATTTTTCACAAAAAAAAAATTAATAAACAACAACCAAGATCTAGGGTGATTTCGATTGGTTTAACATCTAAATGATCCAAAAAGAACACAAATTTAAGCGTAAAATCGCTAAAGAAACTCCAACCTGGTCATTTCCGTATCTCTGATATTAAGCAAATTGGCCAGATTGGCAAGCACTTGCACCGACAACGCCGCATTCAACGACAGACTATCTTTCGGCAATCCAACATACTCCAATATCTTCTTCACCCTCGCCGATGCAATCGAATCAGCACTCCCAAACACCAAAATCAAACCCTGAACCCTAGAAATCGGAAATGGAATCGGGTCAACACTCCCCAAAGCAACAAATCAAGCCCCAATAAAGCAAACCCTAGAAATCAGAAATGGAGTCGAATCAACACCCCCAAAACATCAAATCGATCCCCAAAAAGACAAGACCTAGAAATCCCAAAAGTGATCGAATCAACACTCCAAAACATCAATCAAACCCTAGAAATCGGAAGTGGGATACAAAACAGCACCCCCAAAACAACAAATCCAACCCAAAAAAAACCCTAAAAATCGGAAATTGTATCGAATCAACAATCCAAAACATCAAATCAAACCCCTTAAAAATCTCTACAAATCGAACAAAAATCAAAAAGAAGCGACCTTGGGATCGGTACTCCGAGGCCTTGAGGCGGAAAACGGCGGCGAGGATCTCGGCAGAGCGGGTCTTGGATTGGGAGAGGGAGGCGAGGGTGTGGAGGTGGGCGACCACCCGGGGATTGTACTCGAAGTCGGGGACGTCCTTGCCGGCGGCGTCGAACTGGGCGGCGAGCCAGGCGTTGACGTTGACGATGCGGCATGGGTCGAAGCCGGAGACCGCCTTTCCGTCGGCAGCCGCAGCCGCCGGCGAGACGAGGTCGGCCATGGATTGCGACGAGGGAGCAGAGGGGGGAAAGGCGGGACCTTTCTGGGATCAAATTTTAAATTTTATATATTATATATGAAAAATGCTGTATCGATCGTGTCCCCTCCCTCTTTCCTTGACTCATATTTTTTTATCATAATTAATATTTTTTTCTTAATTTAATTTTTGATGATGCTCGTCCCTATCACAACATAATATAATTCATCGTATATATCTATTCTTAGGGTAAGTGCTAATAGTTCGATTGCATTTGACTCCATTTGATTCGAGTCGAAGTTCCACTTGAACTCAAATTAACCAAGCATGAGTACACTTTTCCTCAAATTCAACTCGACTCGAAGCTTGATGCTTGTATTACATAATACATGTTATGTATTTTTCATATAGTTAATTACATGAAATAAAAAATAATAATTAAAATTGTGTCCTAATCATAATTTTACATGATGATATAATAGTTTCGTGAGCAAAGAAAGCCATTAGGTGTATAATCTACATAAATTTGAACTATTTAATCCTTTAAAACCAATTTTATCTTAAATTAAATTATATGAAAGAAAGATATCGATAAATAAAGCTCAAAATCGGCTCGGTTCAAAGCTTATTGATCTATACTTGAAATTCGAAGACAAACAAATTGAATTTAAGCATAACCAAACTTGACTCAGTTCGCTCGATTAGTACCCCTATCTCCCCTCTTATTAATTAATTATTGTTTAACTGATGAAATAAAAAATCAAAACTCATAAAAAAAGTAAGAGATTCAGTCAATTAAAATATAATAAGAAAAAATAAATAAATTATTACAATACATTTTCTCATTTAATTAAAACCTATTTTTAAAATCCAAGTCTATCTCTAAAATACATATAATTATAGGCTATCTCCCAATTCAATGAAGTCTATACATAAAATTAGAGTCTAACTCTAATATAAGTCATGCATTATACATTATCTTGCTTTATATAAATATAAAATAAAAATATTAAAATTAAAATGCATATTGCCTTAGTATATATAAAATTGAAATATTAAAATCAAAATGGACATTTAGGGTGGGTTCTCAGATTGAACCGAACCTAGTAATGATCGAGTCGAAGAGAGTTGCGGACTGAACCATACCATTTCTGATGTAGAAAATCAGTTTTTTTTTTTGTAATTTACAGTATAGATACAATTTGTATATTTTATAGGGTTTTCTTAATCTAGAAAACTTTTCTACAATTGATTGATGATCAATATTACATTAGGATACATATTTATATCTCATCCTTGCAATAACCCCTCTAAATTTGATCAACACACATTCTCTATTGCCAAAGTGATCCACAACATGGTGCAATCTTAATTATAAGGCAAGCAGTACTGCTACTAAATTATCACAGGCCGCAGCTTTTAATGGAAGCTTGGATGCTTACACTCTGGAGGAAGATTGGCATAAGAGAAGCGCTTGAAATCTGTGCAGTAGTTGTAAACCATGAAATTTCTTCTTACCCATCTCATTTTCCTATCACTTTCAGAATCAATCACTCGAGACTGCCAAGAACTGGACAATGCTGCACTGGAGTACTTGAAGTTTCTGAAAGTTGCAGTGAATGGTGCATTCTTCCAATCTGTTTTGATTGATCCGCCTCTTGTTGCCCAGTTTTCTGCATCCCAAAGTGTTGAGTACAATCTCATTGGTTGCTTATTGGGGAAAGCAACGCCTACGGACTCTATGTTCTTGAAGACTCTAATGGCAATCCCATCAACCAAGAATCTGAAGGAAAAAAAATTGAAGAACATAAGAACAACAACTTATTATATAATTAGGAAGAAAATCCAAATCTGGTTAGCTAGTTGTGGGCTCACATGATATGTTTTGGAATCCAATGGATTGAGTAAGTGTGGAACTTCTCGGTAGGATCAAACCACAAATGGAACTGCTGCTCCCTATTGCCATGTCCTTGTGTGAAAATATTGGTGTGGAGTATGTAAGGTTCTCCGGTGAGGTTGCCCAGGAACTCAAATCTATCTCATCCGAAGCTTGCCCGTCTGATTTTACCTGCACCAGATTAGACAATCGACCATGTTAATTATATTTACTTGCGAATGAACATTAATGGATGCATGATATGTATAATTTGAGAAGAAAGCTAACATAGAATGCAGTGACAGTGCCAGCAGAGTTGCCATGAACAAGCTTGATCTGCATGTCCATTTTGCCAAAGAGATGCTTGTGCTTAGATTGGAATCCCGACCCAGATGCCTGATCAAGACACAACCTAAGCAGCTCTCCATTGTTCAATATCTTAGCACGGTCACCACCCCATGTTATGTCGAAATCCCTGTAGAAATTAGCAGCAGAAACAGTGGAGCACAATGGAATAATGAAACCCACCAGCACAATGGAGAAACCAGGGAGCAGAGAAGAAGACATTTGGATTGGCATACAAGCTATATCTACAAGCTGGTTTGGTATAAGTGGAAGGAGTGGGTTGAGGCAGCTTTTATAGTCTCAGATGTGAGTTGGAAAAGGGAATGAAGTTTATTGCAAGCAAATTGTGTGCACTATTCAATTGTCCACAGCTGTCTATATGTTTACAAATAGAGCTGTCTGTGAAAAAGATTTCAAAGCTTTCTAATGCATACCCATCAAAGATGAAGTTGAGATAATGTTGGCTTTAATTCTTTCCACTGCACTAGCACAATAGGATACGTTCAACCTGGCTAAATTGTGAGGTTTTGAGTATTCTAGCAGCTGGGGAGTCCAGATTATCTTCACAGCAAAGTTGGCTTTTTTTGAAGCGAAAACTGGTGTAAGTTGTGAATCAGATAATGCTCAAATGGTGCTGATCACCAGCCATGGATCAGCAGCAGATAGCATTTACACAAGATCACGGGCTAGTCGTGTAGAAAAGTACCATTCTCTGTACAGATGAACGGATCTTAAATATGAGAGAAACGCCATTCACAAAAAGTGAAGGAGCTCTAGTTTTACTGCTGCTCTTGTCAACTTCTATCATACAAAGAGTAAGTGAATGATCAATACATAATTATTATATTTTTTATACTGGGTTCATTTCTAACCTCCATGTTTAATTAGTTATGTATTTTGACATTTTTATGACCTATTCATCTTTATAAGATGGTGTGTGGCTTGGAATAAATCTTATAATTTAAATTATATAATAAAATAATATATTTTAAATATAATTTATTACATTATCGTCCGAATTACCAAACCAAATGTTCGGAACAGTTTCGGCTGGTTGAGTCAATTAAAAACATTTCAGCTTGGCCCACTTATATTTCTATCAAAAATTTTTTTATTAATCCCAATGGGAAAATTAATTTAATTTTTCTTTTCAATCCACACAAATGCAGAAAAGTCTTAGAAATGTAATTTCTCAAATATATCTTTTCCTTACCAGACCAAACAAACACTAGATGCAGACATCCTGAATGTGGAAGATCATCATATACTATCATACAAGTAAAAATGTTCACACCAAAATATATTAGCATGGAGTTAAAACTAGAGTACGACGAGTCGTAGCACACCTTTGGATCTAATAGTATAAGCTAAATAGAATAGAAACAAGTTAAAAAGCTGTTCATCGTGAATTTAATGGACTTCCTCCATCTTGCTGCCCTCAGCATCGGCAGCCTCGAGGGGGGGCATGTCAGTGTCTGCCTCAGCACCAGCATCATCGTCGATACTCAGGCCGAGCTTGAGCATCCTGTGAATCCTGTTGTCAAAGGTGTTGGGGTCCTCCAGGCCGAATCCAGAAGTAGAGCAGTTTCGAAGAGGAGTAGAACCAAGTCCATCACGGATTTGTCGTTCTTGTCAACGTCCACTCTCTTCCTTAGCTTGTCCATGATTGCATTCTCAGGATTAATCTCCATTGTCTTCTTGGAGGACATGTAGCCCGACATGTTGTTGTCTTTCAGTGCTTGGGCCTTCATGATCCTCTCCATGTTAGCAGTCCAACCATACTCTCCGTCACCAAACAGCAAGGGGAGTCCACCACACGGTCAGATACAACAGCCTTCTCTACCTTGTCGCCCAAAACCTCCTTGATAACCTTGCATAGACCTTCAAACTTCTCCTTCAGCTCTTCTTTTCTTCAGGTCCTCACTCTCATCCAGCTTGATGCCTTCCTTTGTTGCGGAGACAGCTACTGATTTTCGCCCGTTTTTAAACTATTTTTTATAATATGAGAATTTTTACATTAATTTAGAGTATATTCACATATTTTATTATATTTTTATGGGGCGTTTTTTCTTTATTTATTATTTATTAGTTTATTTTTTTGTTCATTATTGATTGTTATTTATTTTTTGTTATTTATGTATTTATCGTACATGATACATGCTTGTGTGATTATTTTTTATTATTAATATTGTACTTATTCATAGATACTATTTTTGTTCATGTCTATTTTAATTGATTAATTAATTAATTAGTTATTATCATTTGCTCGCTCGTGTCCTTATTTATTTGTATTTAGCTGTATATTTATATTTTTTATGTTTATACGATTATTATTTAAGATTAATTTTATTAATTATTAGTTCATTTAATTACTTTGTGTGATTATTTATGTATTTAACTATTTATTTATATATTTATTCATTTATTACTTACTCATATATGTGCTAATAATTACTCATATTTAGTCACAAACTTATGTAGTAATGTTTATATTATTATTATTATTTATTGATTAATGTATATTTATTTATTAATATTAATTTATTGATGAATGAGTTTATTCATTTAATTATTTGATTAATTATTATTCACTGTTTATTCACATATTTATTTTCATGCGAGTATAGTTGTTATTTATTATTGTTTTGTATTTACTCGTGTCCCTATTATTTTATTTATTGTTCTTTTACTTATTTGACTTATTTTTGTTTGTTTGTTTATTTATTGTTTATGTATGTGCATCAATTTGTGTTCCAAGTGTTTATTTGTAGATCTGTTTTGCATTACCTATTGTTTGAGTGTTGTTATTATTGATGTGAGCACACCACGATTATGCAACATATAGAGTTGTAGATTTTTGCTTAACAATAAGTTTTAGCATAGGTTCCAAAGTCTAAGCTCGCCGTAGATGTATCATCACAATTAGAGGTTGGACCTGAGGTCCGTTAGGACTTTTCGAAACTTTATCGGTCTACTTTATTGTGGATTTGATTTCTAGAGCGTAGGACTTGTTAAGTAGTTGTTTTATTAGACCCCACTTAACATAGACCATCTAGACATATTTTACTTCCTTCATTAATAACCCTCAAGGATAAGATCCTTCGTATTGTTTTCGAACTTTTATCCACCTCATGTTGCCTTCGGGCCTACTTATCAAATTGTCAATGAGCCAATAGTTGATAGACTTGCCCTTGCATATGCGTAGGTCATAACGGGCTCTGGATTAGTGAGAAGGTTATTCCATTCCAGAGGGATCCTGACATATCTACGTCTTGAACTTCTTCACACCCATAAATGCATAAAGCTGATAGGTACTGTTATGTTCAGTGCATGTCTATACTTGTGGTATCAGAGGGTATTGAAGGTGACTTGCTTGAGAGTTTTCGGCCTTTGTGCTCTTGGCTAGGTATTATATAGAGGTTTGGAGAGGGCTTAGAATATGCACTTTTTCCCAATAATGGGACTAGTTATTACTGAGAGTGGCAAACATCGGTTCAGTTTGGGATGCTATTGAGTCTGTAGCTTGATGACTCCTTATTAGATGCCTTTTAAGTTTTTCCATGGAGATTATATATTATATTCCTTCCTCGTGGAAATCAAATTCCACTTGCCAGTTTGAAATAGTTATATTTTGGACGATTGATACTCGTTGTTAACATTTTCCTATTATATATATTGCCCAGTGTGTTGGCTCCACTTGGGTAGAAGGACAGGTAGTTGCTAACCACACTTGTGCTCAACATGCCGTTGTTTTCTCTCGTGCTTTTGTCTATGCTTGATGTGTGTTCATATATTTATTCGATATTTTGTGATGTATGCTCTAACCAACTTATGTATTAGCAAATCAAACATGAGAACAAGTCTTGATGAGACATTCAGATTTCAGCTTCAATAATTATTTTGATATAATTACTCCTTTATTTTATTTATTTATATTTTATTTTTGTTGTGTGTTGGGTGTTCTTATGTCATGGCCTTGCACGTAGCTCTTTATTAGGTTGTTGCACACATCCATTCATCCTTTCTTGTTGAGTGTGAGCCACGTATTTAGTGGTATCTTTCTTTCTTGAGACGCCAAGAGGATTACTTCGGTTTGTTTCTCGTTCAAGTCTTACAGAATAATTGATTTAGATATGACTCAACTCAATCATAACAGTCTAATCCGGTTCTTAGGTGAACTAGATTTGTGGTGTTACAGTTGGTATCAGATCAATGTCTTGGTCGATTGAGATGGAAGACTCTTGTTTTAAGCCAAACGTGTAGAGTTGTACTTAGTCAAGTTGACAAGTCATTCCCTTTGGTCTTTTCTCAAGCTTCCAAATATTGCTCAGTCAAACTTGATCAGTGCATGCTTCAGTGTTAATAGTTATAGAGGAATTGTGGGATAGATTTGAAATCAAGATTTCAGTAGATGCTAGCAAGGATCTCATAGGTATATCATGATAGGCTTAGAGACTCATTTTCCCCTTTCATTGTCCACATATTTGGATGAGTCAAAGTGTCCACATGTTCAATCAGATAGTGACCAAGAATACTTGGGTCACCGATGACTAAATTTTAGCACTTGTACCTCTTTTTGCATGTCACAACTTTAGTCCTTCTTCCTTTAGACTTGGTGTACATTTGCAAGACGGATTTATCAGATATGACATTTGTATGGACCTTAAAGTATGAAGACACTGCCAAAGTTACTTGATATATGAATTGGACCACTGGGTGCCTTGGACAAATCCATTAAAGATAGTTTGAAGTCTAACTTAGAAAACTTTGACTATCAAACCAGTCCTATGCATGTGCCTAGAAGGTTTTAGGGTGTCTGAGCTTACGATGATTGCATCAAATATGCAACATCAGGCTTAGTTATCAATATAAATTAGAGATAATGTGATTTTTTTTATTATTTATGACCATAGAAATTAGAATTAATTTGTTTACCATGTTAGGGTGCATTAGATGGGATTTTTTGTTGGTTTCGAAGTGTTTAGAGCATATCATTCGACCAAGGTCAAGTTTGCTCTATTTTATTTTTTTCATTTTTATTATTTATTTTATTATTTTTTATTTGAGTATGGGAAGAGTCAACTTTTGTTAGGTGGTCGTTTTATCGCATTTAACACAGGTCATTTTAACGAATAGGTTTTCAGGATTAATAACCCTCGAAGATGAGATCACTTGAGTGTGATTTTGAAAACATGATCCACCGCAAGTTGCCTTCGGGCATATAATATTAATTCCCTTCACAAGCCTGTGTATATATTTATCGAGTTTACATTGAGATGAGAAAAAGTGAAACCGACTTGCACGTACCATGAAAGTGTGAACATGTTAATCAAAACAGGCTTTAGATTAGTGAGAAGGTTATTCCATTTTTGAGGAATCTTGACAACCCCACACTTTGAGTTTCCTCACACCCAAAGAGTCGTGGAGGTTCATGGGTACTGCTATGAAGCTCATGTCTAGATCCCCTACATTAGCTTAAATGCATATTCAGCCCGCCAGCTCATGTCTGAGTCTGCCAGTCTAGTTCATTTCTACCCAGTCAACCTAGCCCATTTTTCAGTTAACCCAAATCGGTTTGGTTCAGCCCATTCGACTCGGTCTGGTCCAACACAGTTTGGTTCGGTTCAACTCATTTTTAGCCCAATTTTTACCAATTCTTAATTGATTTCGGCAATTCAATATCCCCTATATTAGCTTAAATGCATATTTACATGATTTAGTATGTTTGGATGTTATGATCATTATTATATTATTTATTTATTTATTTATTCTTATTATACGTGTATTTATTGATTATAATGCATGTTTATATGATTACTTATTATCATTAATGATATATTTACTTATTAATATCAGTCTCATTTATGTTTATTAAATTGTGTGTGTGTGTGTCTATATATATATATATATATATATA
>JAVDBV010001369.1:0-11815 GCA_032619315.1 Piper longum
GCGGTTTAAATGCTTGCGAGTGGCGGTCCGGTTTGGGGTTTGTGGGGCCGGTTTGGTCCAGCTTATATTATAATGATTTGATTGGGGTTAATTTATTTTCTTCTTTTTTTAAAAAATTAAGGTCATTTTACTACCCGGATTTTTTCCTTTATATTTTTTTTTTCTTTTTAAACTTTTCACTCCAGCTTGTGATAATGAGGACGTAAATAATACTATGTATAGATGACGCGCCATGCACCATTTATATTAAAAATAAAATAAAATTATATATATTAATTTTAAATTTAATGAGGAGACGATAGACTCTCATTTTAAAGATATTAAACTCTTTTTAAATAAATAAATAAATTATAATGATATGAGAGCACAATTTGTTATTTTATTTTTACTATAAATAATTGTTGCTTCCAAATTTATTTATTAGATGGAAATAAGACTCATAAGTTAAAGTCAGGCCGACCATAAGCATAACCATAAGACTTCCTCACTCAATCGTGGGACCATGAAAGCCGAACATTTTATCGAGAAGAGCACATCTAATGGCATTTAAAATTTCAAGAGTAGAAATATTGTCACATAATGATCGATCTATATGAGAGTACACTCCCATAAGACATATATCTATTATATATACACTCTTCCCTTACGTTATTTCAATAAATAATTTATTATAAAAAAAGAATTACTTAATTAGGTTAAACACTCTTCATCATTACTATATCCATGTTTTCCTAGTCATGAAACATAGAGGATGCATAAATATAGAAGTGATAATGGGTGTTAAGCATGTTTATGTAACTCTCTCCTTTGTAATAATTGGCTAGTTGAGTTAACCTAAAAGGAGAGTAAATATGCTGTAATGAGTACATGTCTTGGGAGTGTATGCTCGTATGTAAAGGGAGATGAGTTTGTATCTTCTCTTATTTCCCTTTCCCTATTTACGTGCTTGTGTTTTCATTTATATTCACTTCTTTTGCATAGTAACTTAATTTATTTGAACTTGACTTGTTCGAAGTTGAAAGTTAAGTGTTTTTAAGTTTTAGGTCATCTCATTACTCGTATAGTTTAACTTATTTACCAATATAAGTAGCAAATTGGAATATAACTTATTGTGGCTCGGACACACTTTATTAATTGGGTCCATTATATTACTAATTGCCTAGCTCAATAACTTGTACTTACTTTGATTATCTATTTGTCATTATCATTGCATTGTGCTTAAAATCATTTTTAATAGGTATTATCCACTTGCAATCTTTCTAAGGCCTAAAGCATAGTGGAAATTTAACTATTTGTAATAAGTGTTTGTAGTTATCTCTTACCCACACTAGGTCGTCTTCACCACCATCTGATCCTAGGTTTACCACCCTTAGACACCCTTTGTCTTATCCATCCCTTAAACATATTTAGGGTAAACAATCAGTGGTCAGTTGAAATAGGATATGCTAGAATAACTTTGAAATTCTTGCAAATTTGGTTCTCACTCTTCATTAAAAAGAAGTCGATTTGACTTCTATTCACGCCACTTTTGAAAGTAATTAAGTACTCTTCACTCTTCACGGAGAATATATTTAAAATACAAAAAGTATAAGCCAAAGCAATCCTAAGGATCGACTCCCTTGCTTCATATTTATGTCTAAAGTCAATCCTCCATGCACGAACCCGTGATTATCAAAGACAATGTGTCCATCCAAATCATCGCCGACAATGACATTTTCACTATTTAGGATTGATTGTATCAAATTCTCTAAAACCTACTAGAATTGACTCTTCTCCACAATTGGTAGATCAATTTGAGGGGCATAAACACTTACAATATGAATAATCTCTTCTCCAAGGATCATCTTTATGGCCATCAATCTATAGCTAACCCTATTGACAGTAACCGCATCTTGAAGAGGCTCTTGTTTGACAACTCCCACACCATTTCAAGAGGCCATTTTACCTGAGTAGAATAACTTAAAGCCTTGCCCAATGACCCTTCTCTTTTCCCCAATATATTTGATCTCTTGAAGGCATTCACTCTATAACTTGCGGCAATTTAACGTGTTTGCTAATCCATCTCCTTACCCCTTAAAGTAACCAAGCTCCATGTACCGAAGCATAAAAAATGAGGTAGCTCTCACCTACTTAACATCATAGTTGACCTTTACCACAATGTATCCCTTTGAGAGGATGCCTTAACTCACCCTTGCTCATTGTTCACCACAACCGAGATCCGTTGCATTGTGCTGCTCGGAGGGAACGCCCTAGCTCAATCATGATGCAATTGTGTTCTACGAACCATGCTTCAAGATACGGCAAATTTTTGCTGGCTGTATGCCTTACCTAATGCCACCCTTCTCTTTTCTTTTGGATTAGGACAGGTGATGTTCAAACTTATGAGCATTGGCGGAGTTGTTCTCCTTCCACATTCCGAAAAAATTGATGGATGGTTAGGTGGGTACTTATAGAGAAGAGGAGGCTTGGGGAAGAGGTTAGGGATGTATTGATCCAAATTTCAGATAATCTCGTTCGATTAGAGTGAGAGAGACTAATTTGCTTAGGAGATTGATAACCATGCCTCATTCTCTCTTTTTTTTTTTCTTTTTCTTTTCTTTTTCATTTTAAATGAAACAACCGAACACCACATGAAAAATTGGTACATACATAAACTCAATGTGAATTCTATGTAGCAGTAATGGTGATTAGGGGTATAAATAAGTCAAGCTGGCTCACAAGCTTTTTACGTTCGGCTTGAACTCATACTCGTTAATTTTATGTTTGAAAAAATACTTGGCTCAAAATAGATAGTTTGTTGAGCAATGAACAGAGCTCGAGCCGAAGAGTTTTCTGTTCAGCTTGGCTCGAAACTCTTGTTCGATATGTTCAAACTCAAAAAAATACTCGGCTTGACTCGGCTCATCAATACTATTGAGGTCACATTAAATTTTTATAGTATTGGAAAGAAAATTTTAATCATATATAAGTCAAACACGAGTCAAACACAAATATTCACTCGGCTTGAAAACATAGCGAACTAAATACGAGTCAAACCCAAATACTATGAATTTTGGATAAACTCAGCTCGACTCATAATATATCAACACTCATCAAGCACTCAAATAAACTCGAATATATTTGCAAAAAATCAAGTCAAATTCAAAAGCATCTCTGCTTAGCTCAGCTCGTTTACACCTCTAATAGTGATCTCTTTGAAAGTAATGAGCTTTGGCATGGTAGCATTTCAGCCCATAGAAAATTCTTCCTCTTAAGTATATTTTAAACTCTATATCCTAAACTTATAGGACCCCTCTATCAAACATAAATAAAGAATTAAAAGAGATAAGAAGAGAATTATTACAAATAAAATATTTAGTAAGTTAACCAATAGATATTTAAGAAATGAAATAAATCTAATGAATACATATCTATGATAATATTATCTATTTGTTGTCTTCTATTGATGAGAGATTGGCTCGAAAATATAGCGAGTCAAACACGAGTTAAACCCAAACACGATAAATTTTAGACGAACTTGACTTGACCCATAATACATTAAAGCTCGTCAAACACTAAAATAAGCTCAAACATGCTTACAAAAAATCAAGTAAAATTCAAAAATATCCCTACTCGACTCGGCTCGGCTCGGTTCGGCTCGGCTCGACTCATTTACACCTCTAATGGTGATCTCTCTACTTGTCACATGATATGCTCTAAGCGAAAACATAGAGCTTTGGCGCAGTAGCATTTCAACCCACTGTATGCTCTATAATTAAGTTACAACATTTAGTATATTTTCTCCTCATGCTCTGATTTATGTGAAACCAGGAACCCTCCTATTTACCCACTTGCAATCTATTGTTTTGTCGAAGGAAGTCCCATCCAACGAATAACGCAACTATCTGTCGCGAATAAGGCACAAGCTATACATACTAGTTTTATCATTGGTTTTATCTATATAAATAGATTAATATCTTAGGACACTTTGTTTCGTATAATAAAACATTAATATCTAATTCAATAGCAATTTAATAACATGGTTATTGAAGAGTGTGTAAGGTTCTTGCCAAATGCTAGAAAGAAAAAAGAGTGATTATTTCCACATAATCGACAAGGTCAATCATTTTCACACACCACTACCTAACCTGTGCATCCATTATTATAATCTCTCTATTTCCTGTATAACTTCAAAAACCTTCTCCACTTCGACTCCTCGCACTTCTCTTATGGAGGACAAAACTAAACTCTCTTTTTTCATTGTTCGTTGTTTTTGATACTCAAATGCAAGGCAGATCATCGCATCACTATTTTATAGTCTCCTAGGAAGATATTAGTGAACAAACCTTAAAAAAGAAGCTAGATTATCAGAAGGGATGCATTTTTAGTATTAAAGAATCAGTCTCAATAAAATACGGAAAGAAATAAGAACAATCAATCTACACAAGAACAGATATCAACACACTTGTAACAAGGTAATGAGATCCTACTAAGAAACAATATCGAATGCTTCAACTCATGAGCAGAGCGTATTTCACCAACAAATCAAAACGACATATCAAACCAAAAAACTGCACTATGAAAATGCAAATTAGAAACAAGAAACAAATATCGTAGCACAAACACCATCAAATGATGCATCTAAGCAGAAACGAAGAAACGGAGTGGAAAACTCATCAAAAAATAAGTGCGTACGCCATTTCGGTGGACCGTTGATGCAACAAACGACGCCGGGGAGCTGCTGCTCGACAGGTTGTTGCTGGAAGTCGTCCTCCTTCACACCTGCGCCTCCTCCCCCGGCCATTTCTTCCCACGGAGTTTTCAACTCCGGCTTTGGATGATGACTTGGAAATCGTTGGAGAAGAAGAAGAGTTCACATGTATGGCTGCTAATTGAGTAAGCCAGAAATGGCCATACATCTATACGAGTCGAGCTTGAACCTAATTTAGTGTTAGGTTATGTTCGACTCGACTCGAAACTCGACATTTAAATGTTAGAATTCGAACTCGAATCCTACGAGTCGAGCTTGAACAAAGTTGTATTGTTTGTGTTTAAAAAAAAATTAAAAGCATGAATAAACAGTAAAAAGTAATAAAGAAAATAAAATAAAACACAAGAGGAAGAGGAAAAGGAAGGCCATCATCTATTTTTAATTTTTTCACTCTTACCAAAAAAAATTACGAAACTCGCTTAAATATGGTTGAAAGATGTATTTAGATGAGAGATTGATCGTCCTTGAAGTAGATATGAACTTTTATTAAAATCTTATAAATTCTTAAACAGATGCAGAAACACCTTGACGTAACTAAAATTTTGATTATAATAGACCTTGAAATTTGATGGGCCAATTGAAACTCATTCATTGATTTAAATCAAGGACAAGTTGGTATAACAGTCATAGCCCTTTTTTTCTGGAAGACAGGATATTTACTGTATGTATTTTAAAAATAAAAATTTGAACATGTAATCATCAATTTATATAATTGAATGATTAGGTTATTAAAGGATGTGAAGGGTTCACATTGCTTTGCTAAGAAGAAAAAGAGAGATTATTTCCATATAATCAACTACCTCAAACAAACATTCAACTATCATTTCCATACAAGAACACCGAACCTGCATATAAAACATTAATTTTCTTTTCAAAAAAAAAAAAACATTAACCTTTCCAACGTTTTTTGTGGCCAATTTCTCGAGCCTAGCATGCTGGTTTATACTACACTGATGGGAAGTACTTGTTCAGATTCCATGGAAGAGAGTAAAACTCCTCACTCCTTGGATCACCTTTGAAAGACCTGAACTTTTCCCACCAATGCAGGCCTCTATCTCTTCTAATTGAACTGTCCCCATGAGTGAGTGTGAGGTCAAGAAAATAACCCACAATTGCTGCCACGGTAGCTGGTGATGAAAATATCACGTCCACAATGTCATTGAACTGTACATGAAAAAAAAAGATGGTTGTCAATTTTCACAGCAAAGAAGTTGAAGGTAGTGGGGTGGACTATGCAGCTCAAGGGATGTGTGTATTTTACCGCTCTAGAACGTGTATGCACAGGACCATAACCAGCAACCATCGTATACTCTTTGAAATACTGGGGAACAGATATGCCCAAGAATAGAGAGAAACCCAGAATAAATTTGGTCCGGAAGGTGTTGAGGTTGCAGAATTGCAGAAGTCCAACCCCGGCAGAGGCTGCTCATTTAACAAGAAGCAAAAGGTGCAGTCAATTATATCACCAAACAACAGTGGAATCAGAGACAGAGTTGCATTCATGCAGTTAAATTTCCTTGGCGAATCTCATTTGATTTGTCAATAACTACACCACTATTCTCAGAGTAGGTTGATAAAGAAGTACTCTTACCCACATAAGCAAAGAAGATGCAGTACAAGGCAGCAACAATGGGCATGGGAATAGAAGCAAAAAGAGCTCCAAATTTACCTTTAAGTAAAAAAATGGCGTAAACATGAGTACATGAATAGTCACCAAACAAGTTTGAAATTTTAACTGGCAAATGCAAAGTGTAGCATACCCAGTACGGAAAAGAACAGCATGAAACCAGCTGAGATGTGGATAACTCTTCTGCTTCCTATCCGTGTCAATGCCAAAAATCCTGCATTTTCTCTGCATAGAGATCCCTCTATAAGCATAACTCTAAAGCACTTTAGGAAGGATGATCACAAAAAGTTTCTCCCACTCACGGTGATGCTGTGGAACCATTAAGGGTTCCAAACATTCCATCCAGCAAAATTGCCATACCCTGCAGCACAACCAACTGCACTTAAAATTTCTAGAGCACAAGTATTGTTACAGAATTGAACTTTGTCGATGCTTATGATGCATTGTCAATCCATGAGCCGAACAAAAAAGGGTTGGCATTAGGATGCAGTTCATCCATAAAATTTTTTTCACTTGTAATCATATAAATCATAATTTAGGATCGCTAAGTAGGAGCAATATTTGCTCTTAGTCAGGTAAAATACCTGCCATCCAACGCCCCTACTGAAAACCGAAGGAGGGATATGTGTAGCACCTGAAAATCTTTGCACCGCAATCAATGTGCCTGTTGACTGAGTGTAACATAGAGCCAATTAACAAGATTGTAGGAAAGAGAGAATTTTTCATTGAAGCAGTAAAAAATGCAGGTTTTACGCTTGAAATGCATAAAGAACTCATCTGGGACTTCAACAAGTAAATGTAAAAGACCATCATCCGCATTTAGTTCAAGACTATGGGAAATCAAAGTTTGTGCGGCATTTTTCTTGCCTTCCAACAACATTAAAATGCAAAAACAGTATAATCATTTCTTATGGATCAAATGACTACAGACAACGACAACTGCAAGCTATTGTCAGCAAAGCTAGCAATAGAACAGAGTGATGACAAGCACTTCCACATAATAAGATCCAAGAGCAAATAAGCCTATAGCTAATTTCGACAACAAGGGTACCTACCTCAATCAAGGCAGCAAATGAAGCAGCCATCATTGCAAAAGCTTCACCAGCTTTAAATGTAGGGCTTCCCCATTGAAATGGATACGGGACTCTTATCCTGTGGTTGGAACAAAGAAAGAAGCAAGAAGATTAAAAGATGAACTTAATTTTGAAATCAGTAAGTAGGAGCAGAGTTTATTTGAGAAGCAGAAAAGGTTTTCATACCAGGGAGAAGCACTAATGAGGCCAGCACGATCAGTGCGACAATGAAATTGTGTTCTTGTAGGACTGTTTTTGTAAGCTCCACCAACAGTCAGAATATGAGCATAAACCCATATGATTGCAATGGATATCAGTACTGAGGATCGGTCAATAAAAAATCTATTTCCTTTGAGAACGTGAGGGAGGTACTGCAAAGACGTGAAATGAAATAGATTCTTAAATAGTCGAACTGTTGATTACGTTGTCAACTAAACAAAAAGAAGAAAGGATCAACAAAATAAAAATATAGAAGGCCTTTACTGTGACTTGACCTACGAGAAACGAAATTAGCATAAACTACCTGAGATAAGAAGACCAATAGTATCAACTGCGGGAGTCCAATCTCGATGCATTTTGCAACCTTAAAGATTAAAAACAAAAAAACAATTGAAAACAGGACTTTGAACTGAAACAGAAATTAGAACTTTAGACAACATGATCACTTATATTGCAACACTAACCGCTGGAAATCCAAAAATGTAAAGGCCCAGACCAGAGAGAGCAACAATTGGAGTTGCCGATAAAGGACTCAAGAACCTAGTTCAACATTTGACATTAGAGTGAGGAGAAGAAAAAGACGTTCATCAAATCAGCTCACGTTGAAGCTTCACCTTACGACATTTCTCCAAAGACCACTGAAGCCAATAATAATTTGAAAACTTGACGCAATTATCAGAGCTCCCTGAACTCCTTTCATAGTTTGTCGAAATCTCTATGAACAAGATAATCTATAAATGAGATTCAGGAACAAGAAAAAATATATTTTTTTAACTAAATTGGGCATTTATCTTTACCTCTTGTGGCTCAACGATATAGCTGTAACGATTTGCCAGGACTACGGATAATGTAGGCACCACAAAAGTAAATGACCCACCAATTACTGTCGGTAAACGAGTGCCAAAATAGGATTGGAGCAATGTATTGATTCCAGCAACAAAGAGCAATGTCTGGATCACCTTAGCCCTTTCTTCCTATTGAACATAGAAGCTAGTTAACACTCAGACTGCAGACTATGCAACAAAAGCTTCTATGAGAAGTTGCAAAACAAAAAACTCACAGCGCCACCTCCCATCTGAGGAACGATGATAGATGGGATTAGAACAGTTGTTCCAAGCATGACAAGGTAATGCTGGAATCCCAAAACAAACGCCTCGGCTGTTGTTGAGGAAAGATGTATGAACAACTAATTAGTCCATACCATTTTTGCAATATTTGACACACACACACATACACAAACAAAAAAGATTTTCTTTTTAGTAATAGACAATCAATCTCGACAGAGAGTGCAGAGAATTAAAAACAAGTTGCATATGAACAATCGGTCATTTCATACGTCGTTTACAATATTTGATTAAAAAAGAAAAGCGATTCTCAAAAGAACTTTTTTTTAGCAATCTCAACAGAGAGGACACAGAATCAAGAACAATTAGCCAAAAAAAAGCTAGATTGTCAAAAGTGCTCTTTTATTAGAAATAAACAATCAACCTCTGTAAAATAAGCAGAGAATAAGAACAATCAATCTAAATAAGAACAGAGATCAACATGCAAGATCATCAAATCCTTCCTTGTAGAAAATGCACTGAGCAGTGGATTTCACCAACATATCAAAGAAAATGCACGCCTATAATCGAAGAAGCACTGTAAGAAAATGCATCAGAAACAGAGACCAGTGGTTTAACAGAACATCATTAACTACTTCTTCACATAAGCAGCATGCATTTCATTAAAAACCCATGAAAAAAACAGCTATTAACAATCCACGTAAAGAAACAGCGATTTCAATCTCAGAAAAAAATAGCGATAATGCATCCAAAACAGTATTAGCTCGTTTAGACGCACCAAAAGCGCATCAGAAAAGGCAAAAGAACGATTACGAAACCAGACGAAACGATGAACAAGGGAGGAAAATCAGTGCGTACGCCAATTCGGAGGGCTGGTGATGCAGTACTCGACGCCGGGGAGCTGGTCCTTGACTGGGTGTGGTTGGAAGTCGTCCTGCTTCGCACCTCCTCCTCCTCCTCCCCCGGCCATTCCTTCCTTCAGAGAGCTCAACTCTGGCGGCAAACTCCGGCGTCGGCGGCGGCGGCAGAGGTGGACTTGGGGACGTCGGAGAAGAAGGAGTGTATACTGGTTGAGGGAGGAGGAAACGTCTCTCCCGGCGGCAATCTTGTACCCCTTCAAACCTTCTCATCTTTGACCCTTTTGCCCTTCTCTTTTTTAGATTTCTTATATTATTTATTTTTGTTCTTGGAAGGGAATGATAAACTCTAAACTCTTTTTTTTTTTTTATTCGTCGATTTTTAAATATTGGATTATATTTTCTTGTAACGCTCGCACCTTGTATGATTTTATTTTCTTGTAACGCTTGCACTCTACGATGGTTTGTTATTCAATATTGATCGTTAGATGCTGACACGATACATAATTATTTATATATTTTTATATGTAAAGGACCCTGAAATGGTTAATTTTTTTTCAAAATATAATTTAAAATTAATAGGAAAATTTAACTACCACTATTCTTTAATGTGGTTAAATAAATACGCTTATTACTTATACGATGATAAAAATATAACTTTTCAAATATGGATGTCTAAATTGACCAATAAATTATACTATTTTTCTATTAGAAAGATAAAAAAAACAAGGAAAAAAATAAATAACGAATAATTTTTTCCTTGTTAAAAAAAATAGTGTTGATAATGAGTGAGTCTATCATCATCTATAGATCTAAATCAAGGACAATTTGGTATAAATTTTATTATCCAATTTTGTATGGAGGGCAGGAAAATAAATATGAGACATACCCAATACCCCTTGCCGCCTACTACACACTCTAAAACTAAATTACTTGGAAGATCTCATTTAAAAATGCCCAACATTCACAACCTACATATATTTAATAATAATAATGTGAAACATAAATAGGGTAGAAAACAGGGTCACAAACAGCATGAAGAGAATCATATGATCCATGCATGACTGTCCCCCACACGCAAATACATTGTGGGCCCATATTTTCTACAAGGCAATTTTGTATCATATCAAATGTGGAGAATGTATACCATCTATGTAATATATAATATATGATCATGTGCCCAAAATAATTGATGCTACTATATGTGTATGTGACCAACATTTTTTGTGTTTGTAGTCAATGTCACCTTGGCCCTCCAACCTGGGCCAACCCCTACCAACTACATAAACGTTACAATATATTTCGATTTTTGAACTGCATGGTTGACACATTTTCATGATGTATGGTTTATATAGATTGTCCCTCTTAGGAGTCAATTCTGTAGTTGGAACAATCCATTTTGGCTCCCCCATTGAATTCTTGCACCTTCAAAAGTCAATAAGCAAATACAGTTGCTATTATATGAAACTTTTGAAATGCCCATGTGGGCCCGCCTCGCGGATTTTTTAGGGTGAGTTAAATTTAATGGTAAAAAAATTTGTATTATCGATTGATTGCTTTTGCTAAATCATGCGAAAATGGAGAGTACCGTAGGTGCCCAAAAAATTGATTTTTTTGCGGTCATGATTATGAGGTTAATGATATTTTCTAGTAATAAAATGAATGATTCTAATAATTTTATTTAGTTATTTCTACTACATATAATAAAAAGCTAATTATATAAATTCAAATAATTCTGTTATCATCACTAGGATTATTAATTTTATCATTAGAAAATATTATTAATTAGCATGTTGTTAAAATGGTATACTAGATATTTTGATGAAAATATTTTGTGTAAACCTGGGTTGCAAAAATCGGCCGATTCCACTCGGAATCGGTCGATTTAAATCGGATAGGAGCGAATCTGATTGAAAAAAATAGGATAAATCGGGTGGGTAAAAATCGGTCTATGAATAGGCCAATTTTGGCCGATTCGGACCGATTCAAAACTGATTCCAAATCGGAAAAAATTGGGGTGAATCTGTTTTTATGAAAAAAAATGACTAAAATACCATAGGATTTTTAATAAATCAATTAATTTTTTATGGGCAAAAGTGGAATACCCGTGGGTGGCCGATTGGGGCGCAAACACGGTAAGCGGCGGTGAGGGCGGATCGGGCGTGACCTGGGGGGGGGGTGTGGTGGGGAAGCGGGAGCGGCGGTATGATTGCTGCATGGCGAGG